>JAIPRL010010056.1:0-16314 GCA_025469235.1 Pemphigus obesinymphae
CCAAAAATGTATCCCCCACTTTTACAAGTTTTTAGCAAAAATTTAAAAAATCTGTTTCCTACATTCTCTAGTAAACAACGTACAGAATCTGAATATATTTTCAGATTTCAAATCGGAAAATTCTAAGGAAGCCTTAATTTTGTCAGGCTTTTAGGTCTAAATCAATGAAATAATACATCGCTACCAATCCCCTTAAACACAAAATTGAAAGACTTAGGGCTATCCTGAACGGGTGGACATACCCCTACTTTAAACAAGTTGGCAATTATAGTAGATTATTGAGATTTATGTGATGGTCGGAAAACTAGTGAAAAAGATTGTATAAACGGCCCTGTTAAAACGCTCAATTGATTTCTTCAATCAATTTCTTTATTTCTTATTTACAATAATTAAGTAATTTATATTTATACATTAATATAGGTACAATTGATTTCAGATAATCCTCGTTTATTTAAATTAACAAATTACCTATGGTTTGTTATAATCAAATAAATAATAAATAGTATACCAAATATTAAGTAGTAGTGTATTTAAAAATTAATTATATACAAAATATAAAAAAAAAAAAAATCAAATCAAAAAATGACAATGATGCACTGACTAAATCAAGTTTTCTGGTCGAAAATTTGCTCACCACAGAATAAAAATAAACAATAATCAAATAAATTATTGTAAAAAACTAGTTTCCGAACTTAGCTCAGAATCTAAAAGATTAATATAGTAGGTAACGTTTTCTTCTTCTCCATTGCATTATCTACCAACCATCTAAGTCGGCTTCCACTTAACATAAAATAATCCAATCGATTTTGAGTTTATTTAATAACGTTCTACAGATATTCTATTGACGGAAAAATTCAGAACATCCCAGGATTTTCTCATTTGCCTCATATCCACGACCCAAAAAAATTTACCCTTTAAAAAATTAATTTTGAAGTTTATGATCTGAAATTTTTAAGTAATGTTAAGAAAGTCGTCAGTAAACAACAGTTAAAAAATTTACATGATCCAAACATTTGTGAATCCTGTATGAATATTAAAATGATTAAATCGGCACTGACCGAAATTAGTGAACTACTCAACTGTTCTTTAACAAGTTAAACCTAGACAACAATTAATTTAATCAGTTCATTTTTTTTTTTAAATTGCAACAAAATAAATAATATTATATTAACAGAATTCCATAAATAATATTATAATGAATCTTAGTACTTTTGACCTTATAAATACACAAAGTTAAATTTTTTTAAATTCTTGGCATTATTAATAAATTCCTCGACAATCCAGTTTCCCTGACTTCCTTGTTTTCAAGGTATATGGCAATCCTGAGTCAATAGAACTTAACAATAAAATTAAATTAAATAACTGAAATTAATCATTCATATAATAAATTTATAATATAATTTATATATAATATTATATACTTATAGTAATATTGAAAAATTATATTATATACCTTGAATCAATTGGCAATGTAGGAACTTTTCAAAAATTATTTACAAACTTTTAAAAATTATGTAGGTATATTATATTGTAAATAAAATTAAAACATTTTGTTTATTTTTTAAAAATATAATTCATATATTTGAATATAACAATAATAATAAATATATAAATTAATAGTGGAATGAAAGGAATAATAATTAAAGTAAATCAATTTTATTAAATTACAATTCAGAAAAATAACTCATAAAAGTAATGTATCTAAATATAAATAATTAATATTATGCTATGATTGAACTAGGAACTGAACTAGATGTAAAAAATAATAAAACAATTTACACATTTCCATTTAAATCATATGCAAAATTATTGCGATGCTTTGTCGCAACAGCACACAGAATTTTAAACAAACACTTTATATGTTTTATCAGTTCCAAATGCAACCTTAATTGTTAATAGAAAAAAAAGTACAAACAAAATAGCTGTAGGCTGTATATCCCTGTTTGCCGAAATATTAATTTATTATTTTCACACATAGTTTTTAATATATCCACAGCCTTCCATTATTAAACACAATAATCATTGTTTTAATTTACAACACTGATAAAATTAAACATAACAATTATTATTAGGATATTATTTTGAGACTAGAACTAGATGCAAAATTAAGTTCTTTACTTCATTATCAACAGAAGTAAGGCACAATAACAAAAAAAAAAAGCTCTTAAATAATTTAAAATGATAATATTGAATCTCAAGGTGTATTTTTTCCGTTTTCCTTAACAACTAATTGTGATGATACAATTATTTATTTAAAAAAACAATACACATATACAATTTTATAATATAATATATGTATATAAATCAATAGTTAATTAAACCAAAAACAAAAAAAAGACAATTTCATGAAATATGTATCTACTAAAAATTTGAATGGTTAAAAAACTGATAATATAATGCAATTAATGCTTTCAAATAAATTATTCAACACCATGAGAAAAAAGGACTTTTATTTTGAAATCTTTGGGTGAATGTATCGCTGAAAGAACGAAATTTGGAAGTCGTTCCTACATGACCTTTGGAACTGAAATCAAAATAATAATTATTAATTATGTACAAAGTTCAACTATAAAATTATTTTTTATACAATAAACAAATTATAAATTAATTTATTGTTATGTTACATAATATATAAATTAAACGTGTACTAGACATGTCGTTAAATATATACCAGAGAGAATACAGATAATAATAATTCAAGGATCAATTAGTATAGTTTTAATATAAGATTTTTAAAATTAGAAAATTCAAAGTCTTAAAACTAAAGACCGGATTTCTGTGCAATTGCATTTTTTTATGGCGTGTTTTAAATTCAATAGAAACAAGCTACAAATCCAAATCAAGAGATGTAGATTAATTTAAAGACAGTTTTATGTTACACAAAATTGCATGTTTTTAGGTTTTTCTACAAAATTGCATGTTTTAGGTTTTTTTTTTTTTATAAAAATGTACTAAATAGTACTTTTGTACAAATATGTTTGCTGTATAATTTATATTATATTATATTATCATCTATCTACTTTATCATTCCTATATTATGTTTTTATATGAAGTATTAGACTTTTATATCTAATAATATAATTATATATAATATATATATATATATATTGATATAATACGACATAATTAAGATAATGACTACTACGACAGAAGGCAAAATTATATTTTGCACATCATACAATAAGGCTATTGGTTGTGAACGTAAATCACAAGTTGACGCACACTGTAATTCGAGTACGAACCTACGGTAATACTATTTTCCACTGTAATCAATAATTATTAATAATTTTTTTATGTTTTTGTTGTTATTAGCTGTACATCAACAAATGTCTGCTGTTAAAAAGAATAAGCATAATACGGTACAATTGTTAATACCAGAAACCACCTCAGCCATGGCTAGTCGAAACAAATTTTTAACAGACATATGTTATGCTTTGGTAGCCACAAATATTCCTTTCAATAAACTTCAGCCGACACCATTTAAGAATTTTTTACAAAAATATGTAAATCAGAATATTCCAGATGAAAGTATGTTATGAAAAAACTACTTAAAAATATGTTTTGAATCTACTCTTACAAAAATACGGGAAAAATTAATTAATAATTTCATTTACATTATGGTAGACGAAACGACTGATTCTAGAGGGCTGTATATTTGTAGCTTAATTGTTGAGATACTTAATCCGGAAATTATGCTTACTTCATTTCTGATTTCTTGCAAATAATTGTAAAAAACCAACTATGAAACAGTTTCTCGATTTGTGAATGATAGTTTGACGAAATTTTTTGGAGACACGTTATTTCAAGACAAAATTCAGCTATTTATCAGTGATGCCGCACCATATATGATAAAAACTGGAGGAGCATTAAAAATATTTTATTCTAATATGATTCATATAATTTGTGTTGCCCATGGCTAACCATGTAAACCATATGGCCGAAAAAGTTAGACATTTTCTCAGGTAAATAAACTAGTAAATAATGGAAAAAAAAAGTTTTTATAAGCTCCTCACTGTATAACTGCTTATAAAAATTTTATGGACTGTCACCTTCCTCCAGAACTTATAATAATGGTGGGGAACATAGTTAGAAGCTGCTTTGTTTTATTCTGAAAACTTCAGTAAATTTAAAGAATTGGTATCTAATATAGAAGATGACGCCCAATCTGTCAAAAAAGTAAAATCCATTTTGAGTACTACATTTATTATATCTGATTTATCATTTATTTGATCACATTTGTCCCAGTTGCCAAATTCAATTACAAAACTTGAAAAACAAAATTCTACATTAAATTATCAAATAGATGTAGTTGAAACAGTAAGAGATGGACTTAAGACAATTGAGAATGAAAAGGGACAAATACTATATAAAAAATTCAAATCAGTATTTGATAAAAATCCCAGATACAATATTTTAAAACTATACAACGCTTCCATAAACGGAAATGACGTAGATTTAAAAGAAGATCCTGCTATTATAAGTTGCTACAAACAATGGCCGATAACAAGTGTCGACTTAGAATATGTGTTTTCACAATTAAAACACATATTAAGTGACAGAAGACATAATTTTACAGAAAAAAAATTGGAAATGTACATGATTATAAATTTTAATAAAATATTGTAAAGTCAGTTATATACATAATGTCAGTTTATTATTATTTTATTTAAATTAAATAAAATTTTTTTTAAAATTGTATATTTCAATATAATAGGTACTTAATAGTTAATGCCAACTAATAAATAATAATATTATAAAAAATAAATAGTATTAAAAATAAAATTTGAAATACCTATAATAAAAAATTTGTTTTTACACAATTTTAACATTTTGATTGCACGTTTTTTAGGTGTTAGCTGCACAAAAATCTGGTCTTTACTTATAACTACTAAAAATAAATAATTTTATTGAAAATCGCCCAAATAAAAATTTAGATTATTTTATATTTAAATTTATATAGAGATCATACATCAATGCTATAGTCACTCAATTTCTCAGAAACATGCATCTCCCGAAACAAGTTTTGCTTTGTTTTCAATAATTATTTATTAATACCTACTCCACAATAAAAATAAGTTACTGGTATAGGATTACTTTTAATTACTACTAAAATGTATTTAAACATTTTTTAATTTCAGATTTTCATTTTTCTAAACATATCCTTGAAATTTCCTACACAGAACCTCTTAAAAGCAGGCGTGAGGATATTTTTAAAATAATATGATGCCCGCATTTTCTGTCTCCGTCTATCTAATGGAAAATATAGCAAAATAACACTGCAAAATAAAAAATGTGAGGTCTATGTTAAAAATATTTTTTAGAAAATGAAACCCTTTTTTGAAAAAGTTTTTAATAGGTGTTTTAACGTAGATGCCTAATTTATTGTTCTGTGTAGTATAATTTTGTTATATTGCCAATTATACATATAAACAGAGACACCAAATGTGGGTATTATATTGTCTTAATCAAACTAAATATTAAGTATTAATAATACTAATATTTTAAAGTTTAATTTTGTTGATTTAATATTTACAACACTTGTCATAAAAACTCAAGGTCATGGGTATGTTACTTTTTTGGTAAAATGTTGTACATTGTATGTAGTATAGGTTACAAAACACAATAGATCATTGTACCATACAGATAATTACTGCATTTATCAAAATCTATTTTGCTGACCTGACATGCAAGTTTTTGTGGCAAGTACTGAAATATAAAATATATATCAAATACAGTATATTCATAATAATATGTGTTATATAGTAATCCAAACTTTTATTCCACTAAAAATACATTTATGAACTTTGTATTTATATTATAATATATATTATATATAGTACATAGTATAGTACTTTTTGATTTTAAAATTATATGTAAATTATCAGAAAAATATAAGGGCTACTAAGAGAATCTTTAAAAGTAAGAACAAAGATACATAGGACTGTGGTATCAGCTATTAATATTATAGTCAAAAAGTTTTGTGATTGTGTACACTAGTGTATGAAGTATTTTACAATGTTATTAAATAGCACTGCATTCACCACTTTATTAAAACTTAGATTACTGATATATATATAATTCTTCTCAACCCCGAGTTTAGTCCTATATATATCTTAATACATGCAGTCTCCATGGAATCAGGCTTAGAAAAAGATAACGGTTTTTAGTAAATTCCTATTAAGCCGGTCCCACACGACTCATGAATTCGCCAATTAATCGGTAATCGTTCAATTTTACGAATTGTAGAGGAGGTTTTTAATCATAAAGCATAACAATTATTTTCACTCACGTAGTCACTCATGGTTTCCCACCAGTTATCAGTAAATGCGGTTTGAAAGTTAAAGGAATTAAAAATAATCCTGTATATACAATAGCAGAATAATCGGAAAATATACTGGTTATATGGGAACTACATAATCGTCAGATAAGAAATTGTCCATCATTCACGATTATCATGCTTGCCAATTACACGAGTCGCATGGTACCGGCTTTAAGGTTGAAAGACCCTCATTCAATGTATCCTAAGTCTTAACATGGGAACTAGTTATGTATTCAAAGTATGCAATACTAAATTGAGTAAATTGTCAATGGTAACTGTGAGATAAAACCACCAATAATACTACAAACTACACATTCACAATTCACTGATTGAAGTAATAAAAGGATAACACAGGATTTTAAAATAGTTGATTATAAGTTTGAAGTAAAAATAAGTTATTATGTTTACTCGTAACTGTTTTTTTCCTTTATCTATAGTGCACATACTACAAACAGGTTTGATGAAGCTACTCAAATTAAGTATCAAAAACATGCATTGAATAATGAATAGGTTTTTGATAAATGTGTATGATACCAATTGGCATCTATGCATAAAGAGAATGTTACACCCACATCTTGTATTTGTTATCTCTACCTATCTAACTGACAATATCGCAAAATTACAATACAAAGAATTTAAATTCTGGTAATTAGATTAAATTTTAACATATATTACCAATTTTAATGAGAGGAATATTCTAGAACGCATTTTTAACCTTTTTTTTTTTTTAAATAAATATATATACTAACAAAGAAATTACAACATTTTAAGTTTTTGAATTTTTAAATATTTTATAAAAAAAAAAAAGCTAATAATTTTTTCTTTAAATATGATATTATATATTCCAATTCTAAATTAAACAGAAACAACAATCTTTATTGTTGCTTAAAAATAGTACAGGATACATATCAAATTTAACAAATTAAACTTCTTGGGACAACTCTACCCAAAAGGCCGAAGCTTTTAACAGGGTATAGAAGTGCATTTATTGAACAAAAACAGTTTAATAAGTATATCTATACTATAAACACCACAATTCAAACTCTACATAGTATAATTTTTCTAATTAGGTACTCGATATTAGAATATGAATATGGGCGTAACATCCTTTTAATTTTAAATTATAGTATATTTAAAAACTACATTTATGAAACAGAGTATATATTACCGTTCAACAATAACAGCTGGCATTTGAACAAGTTGTACAGGACTTTTTCCATCTTTTAAAGCTTGAGTTAAATTTAATATCTGACCACGCATAACACTCATTTGCTTTTCAAACATATGTCTATCAAATCCTTTGTCCATCTATAAGTGTAATATATTTTACATTAACAATAACTGAATATATTTATGATATTGGATTATCAAAGTTCAATGGACTATAACTACTAATATTATTTAACTCAATCTATTTTCAGATATATAGTTGCAATTATTTTTGAGGAGGACATACTGCAATACTAAGTAAACATGCAATAGTTTCAATTTTGGTAATTTCAGGATATATTAAGATTTCCTTTTAATTTATGTTTATTAAATATTTACATCTAATGTTTAATTTATTACTTCGTAATACCATTGTAAAGATGTATATTCAATAAAAGTAAAATAGAAACTCGGTAGTCTGGAAGAATTCAATCCAAATGTTGTCCAGTCTTAAACAATAATAATTAACATTAGGTCATGTTTGATGGGCAGAGATCCCAGATAAGAAATTGTTGCAAAAGCAATTTATTTCATTTAAATTTATTGTATTTCATGGGTTAAGGAAATTTGGATAAAAGTTACCTACATACATTGTATGAATATGGACTAAAGAGGTTCTACTGTATGTAGATTTGAAATGTACTATCATTGTATATCAAGTACTTAAATCAATATTACTTAAAATAACTAATAGATAGGTACCCTATTTAACAAACAATCTATACAATTCATAGATAATATAGTAGCGTATTCATTTTAATGAACCAACACATTTTGACTTTTGATGTGCTTAGTGTTTAAAGTGGTAAGTTCATTTTAGGGCAAAAATAATTAAACCATTAGATTTTAAAATTCTACGAGTTAAAATTAATCTAAAAACAGTAATTTAATTGAAAGTAGTAACATAGAATACTAATAGTCGTTAAATGTAATTGTAAGCAAAGGTCAATTTAAATTTTCAAAGCAAAACTTTTGAATATTTAACATTTTGAGTTATTACATATTCGCTTGGCATGGCAATATAATTTCATTTACTTTTTAGATAGGCCACTATATATATATATATATATATATAAAATCTTATTAACCTTAAATAAAGTGTACAGATCATCACACAAGTCTTGAACAAAGTTCATATCAGACAGATAAGGTAGTACAAGTTCTTTCGTATTTTTACTAAATGGAATCTTAGCTTGTGGAAGCCATGCCCAATGATAGGGATATGCACGCCATGAATCAGGGTGTTTAAATGGAAATGCCAAACCATTATCAATAGCTGCTATTATTATGTCTGGATCTTGGACATTATTCCATTCCTATACAAATTTAAATATCAATAAATGTTACAAATAATTTAAATATTTAAGAATAGTCAATTTATTTATTAACTTAATGATTAATAACAACTTACATTTGAGCTTTCACTGACTGTAGAATTAGTAAGACTAGCATTGGGACTTGAGCTTAAGCTTGGTTGATCATACCTTATCAACCAATTGTCATTACCTCGATCAGTGTTACGAATAATATAATCTAACACAACTAGTCTTTCAAATTGTAATTGAAAACGTGACTGAAGATTTAATGGCAATGGAGCTAATTCAAGTCGTCTAAGCCAATATTCAGCATCTTTATATCCTTCCATGAATAATTGAAAAGATCCTATCTGAAAACAATGTAAAATTATATATTAATCAAATAATTTAAATCTAAAATACATACTTTAGGCCTAAGGCCAAGTCTATTAAATCTCCGTCCCAATTTTGGAAAATGATCATTTATGGCATGTTTCATTCTAGTCTTTTCCCTATCTATACGTCCATAATTAAATGTTTCACTGACCAATTTGGCGACCTTAGTCTTAGGCACAATATTTAAACCAAGTTTAGTTGAAACAAGACTAGCACCAGCTTCAGACAGATACCCTTGATTAGGTATTAAACATGAACGACCAAAACAACAAGGACAACAATTTTTATGTAGCCACTTAGTCCATTTTGGATTTAATAATCCATATGGTTCTTCATCTTTTGGTTTAAAAACACCAATAATTTTCTAAAATATAAAAAAGATTTATTTGTATAAAGTAATAGTTTTATTTTTAAATTTGAAAAATATTTGCATTGTCATCATTGTTTTACACATACATAATATAAATAATATTTTGTATCAAATTAGTCAATAGATGTATGGGAACTGTGGCAGTGTGGTTGAAATGCATAATTCGACACACGAGGTCTACAGTTAGACTCCCAGGTAGTAAATGATGTAGACAACAAATTTTTCTACCTAGAAGCATCTGGTCTCTGGTGCGAGCCGGCCATAATTATCAAATCTGTCCAACAATTTAGTAGCTATGCAAGTTTTCAAAAAATATAACGTAGAAATAGTATTATCAGAAAATAACAACTTACAAAGCCTTATTATAAAAACAAAATATAAATTATAGGAAAATCAGAAATTAGGGATTTAGTATTCAATGTACGGATTGTGATAAATGTTATGTAGGACAAACTAGAAGAAATATAGGTATCAGATTTAAAGAACATTTAAGAAATAGTAAAAATCAAGAAGACAAAAAATCTCATCTAACAGTACATGTATTAGGAACAAATTACAATATATAATCAAAAAAATTATTAAAATAAGTAACTAACAGTCAAGAATTAATTGGAAGCTATAGAAATTATAAAAACGAAAAACAATTTTTTTTAAATTGGGATTTAAATCTATTACAAAATAATTTGTTGAAAACTTTTAAAATAATATAATATTGTAAACAATATCACAAAACACATTTGATTCATGATTCATAGGTTAATGACTCATTGTTCGAAGAAGGGAAGCTGTTAGTGATAATTAGTTGTTTAATATATAAGGACTGCTGGCTGCCGTTAGACAGTCAGTTGTTATTGTGTACTGAAGATACATCATTATTTAAATACGCATATACAAAATAGAAGTATATATTTTGTAGAATTAAGTTTTTCTTTTTAAATAGTTTATTTCCCAAACTCCAATATGTTCAGGTTTGTTACCATTAGTTATCAAATGTGTAGACCAGGTTTGGTAATTATGGCCGCCTTGCACCAGAGACCAGATGCCACCAGTGAGAAAAATCTCGTTGGCCACCTTATTTTCTACATGGGAGTTGAATTCAGTAGAATTAGGTTATTTCATTTTATTATACTATGACATGTACAAATTATAATAAATAATAAAAATGTATTTCAATATTAATTAACAAAATTAATGTGATATGTAGGTATTAAATTTGTTATGATAGGTATGCATAAGACAAAAAATTAATAATTTATAATATTATACTATTAACACAATAAATCAGGCATTTAAATATTTCAAGAAATACGACAAAATGATTTACTTAATACATATAACTTACACCATTTGTATCTTTGACAAAGTAACTACCACTGGAACCTTGATAAATCCGTTCAGGAAAGACACTATTATCTATAGCTATTTCTGATTGTTTAATGACATAACTGAATGATGGATCATCTATTAAAAATAAAACACAAATCTAATTTAAAATAAAGTATAATAATTTAACTATAAACCTAATAAAAAATATATAATATTACCATAATTTTCATAACAATTATAATCATTTATATATATATCATCAAACATATTGTATTTCAAATAGATATTTTAAAGAAATATGTTTGGTAGATATTATATTCTTTAATCTCGCACAAATATTATTTTATTATAATATATAGGTACAAAATAATTTTACACTAACATTAACAATAATATTATACTAGATAATCAAATATTTTGCATTGTCTCATCATTATACAGTATACAAGTATTTACACAATATTGACATATTGAGTGCTAATACTGAGTAACTATCTATACCTAATCATATAGGCGTGGTTTATAATTGGATACATCATCAATGTAATAATACATTTATTATACCTAAACCAAATATTATGTTCAATAAATTACATAGGTAGGTAGAATAAAAAATATAAAAATAAAATAAATTATATTAAAAAAATATTTTAGATAAATTTTATAATATACAAATAGAAAATTTACAATTGTTAATATATTTTGTTCGTTATTATTTCATACACTAATTAAATTTGTGTATGTAATTTGAAAAAATTATCCTAAAATGTAAACAGTTGATTTAGATAGTATACCTATATCTCTATCCCAAATGTTCTTACAACTAATAATAATTAATAGATATTATAATATAAAGATGCAACAACGGACAATTAAATTTCAGGTAAGTATAATATTTTGCTCTCTCAAAAGACTTAAATTAACTATTTATAAATATAATAATGATAGCTCTCGATTCCGATGAAACTAAAATCATAATTTTTAAATATGTATATTATAAAATCAATGGTACAGATTTGGGAGGGGGAATGGCAAATAGATAAAAAAATAATGATATTTGACCTTTAGTTATAATTTAAAATATTTAATGAATACCTACCTAATATTAATAATTAAAATTTGATATTACGTATATTATACGATTATAGAATAATATAAAATTAAAATAAAACATTTTTAATAGGTACTTGTTAATTAATAAGATGTTATAAAGGTATATAAAAAGAAAACAATACAGACCAACTAATAATACGTTGTTGAAACGTAAATATAAAAGCATTTATAAAATATAATACTCTCGGAACTAATTTTGTTATTTTTATAATTAATTTATGAAAAAAAATTATGATTTTACATTATAGATCTATATAATTTTGTGATAACTTTTCATTATTTGAATTATTAACTACCTAGGTATTTATTACATAATATTACACTATACATCTCTATCCCATATTACACCTAGCATCTATCTTATAAAAATATCTACAGTCCATTGATTAAGGTATATCCAGACCAAAAATTACAACCACATGTATTTTTAATATTTTAAGTGTAACGTCCACACCCAAATATATACAGTAAAATACAATTCAAACTTTGGAGTAAGGTTAAAATGATATTACTATTTCTTAGTAATAATTGATAATATATCAAAATTAACAAAATAATTTACCCATGGCTAAATATCTTAGACATGAATTTACCCATCATGTATTATCAAATGTAATGTAATTCCTGATTACTAGCCAAGCAAATGACAACGGAAGTATTTGAATGGCTCATATGCTGTATAGTAGCGTACAAAGTACTCATTCACAGTAAAACATACATGGAGTACCTAATTTGTCTGTTCAGTAATGTACAGTTTTGGTCTGGATGCACTTTCAAAAAATCTGTAGGTATAACAGCTAGAAAGCTGTTTATCTATAAAGCTGTTTATAATGATTTATCTCGTGATTTATTGATCAAAAATATATTTTTATTAGAAAATAATGTCTTTTTTAAATCTAAATATGTTTTGGGTCTGTCCTTTATCAAATATAAATATTAAAATATGTTGAAATAATACAAGGACATAGATGATAATATACTATTAATGAGAAACATTTAGGTAGGTACTACTACCTATATAAGCTATACACTTTTAATGGGATATCATAATAACACAAGGTCTGAACTAATATAAATGAAAAAAAAATTTCACAAAGTATTATCCCTGGTATTGTCATTATTTATTCTAGCACTAATCTGTTTTAAATTATTTGTAGACATGTTTTTTGTTTTAATATACATACCTAATCATTGAATGTTTTAGGTAGGTAAAGTATGTATCAAAATTAAAAATAGTAATAAATAGATAATACCTATCTAGTTAGTAAATTCTAATAAAAATAAAATTTTTTTTAGATTGCAAATTATTATTTGAAATTTTGGTAAATGGACAAAATCCCCCCGTACGAATTTTCAATAGGACAAACCCCTCACAGGTTTGTAAAAATTACAAATAGGTAGATACCACATAAGAAGGTTTTGAATAGTATAATGATAATGTACATTATAATATAAAAAAATTCACAAAACTCTAATACCTACCTTGTCTTTGCAGATACATATAGGAAATTCAATGAGTAGGTACTTATGTTAGGCATATGATATATGCTGGGTTTTGTCTAAATATTTTTATGTTGTCATTCAATGATGATGGTGAAACATGACACAGCATTGCTTTTCTTATTATATAAAAAATATACCGGTATAGGTACCTAACCAGATAACCAAAATCTTATAATTTTCTAAATCTATTGAAAATTTCATAAAAGTGCATTTTGAGACAGCCAATTTGTTTTATTGGAACAAATTTACATTTATCTATACTATATATTAATTATTATTTTAACCATAGGTAGGTAGTTAATATTTTAGATTTAATCATTTAATTTATAGTCCAGTATAATATTACTGAAGTAGGTAAATAACTTCATATTATAGTCGACTGTAGAGTAGGATAGGTAGGTATATTTAAAAAAAAAAATTGTCTACCCGTCCTTTATATCCATGCGACTATTCTTTATCACCGTTTTCAATAATTTTTTAATTTTTTTTGGAGGGGAGGGATTTTGTCCTGGATACTGAAATTATACGAGTACCTATTTTTCTTATAGATAAGCATAATGAAAATATACTGAATGTTAATCTTTATAATAATAAAAGTAAAAACTAAAATATTACAATTACCTATATTAAGTACATACGTAAATGTAATTAATCAATGATAAATATTTTATAAATCGACAAAAATAATAATTAACAAGGTCATATTGATAGATTGTTAAGTCAAATAATTAAACTACTTTGTGTAAATTATTATCATTTGTCTATTCACATTACCTAGGTATGTATATTAAAATCACATCAGAATAACATAGCTTTACCTGGAAAATGATTATAACCCGGTGTATGATCCATACGTCCCAGTAAAGGTTGATTTTCTCTGTCTTTAGCGTCCAGATTGTCGCTTGACGGCTGTTCAAATTCAACGTCGGGTATTATTGACTGGTAAATAGACGTAGTAGGTGACGGTGGCTGTGTTATACAGTTGGGTTGCAAACTATCTTCGTTCATTTAGACAGCCGGACACAAAGACTCACCAACACAAGGACACTAGGCCACCTGGGGAATTTATATTAGACCCACGATAAACACGGTTGGTCATAAATCCTATAATGCTGTATTGCTGTGAAACACAGAGTACGAAATCGACGAACGGCATAGAAGTACAAGGTCAAATTTTGAAAGAAATCAAATGAGAAAAAAACGATTATTAAAAATTAAAACGAATTAATAATTGTAATATTAGGTAATATAATAATATTTAAAAATCAAACACAGACACATATGTTTTTTGAAAATGGATAATTCATTTGCAGTTCGCACGATCATTGAATGATCAGTTTTTGTTATTATCTCCAACGCTGTATGGTTGATAATGACGGGAACAATAAAATATGTTTTTTTAGTATTGTTCCATGAAACGACAACGCTGTATTTGAGAAAAGAAAAATCACGACAAAATATAATGATAGGTATTATCACAGTGTTGACACCACGAACTATGATAGTATGGACTATGGACTGGAAACGACACGGAAGACTGGACGTGGTACAGACGACTGGTAGCAAGGTTTATAGATTAAATTAATTAGACTAATCTAAAATATCTACAAAATCTTAATTATACTAAGTATAATCTATAAACCTTGGGGTGGTAGTGGTGCGATTACATTTTGTTACGGTGAAATTAGTAAGTGGGGGAATCTAAGCGATAATCTATCATGCGATCCTAGCGAACATATGCAATACCATGCATACGTAGCATATTGTAGTCTGCGTATGAATATGTTGTCAAAACTATAAAATATAAACCACGAACTAAGATAGTGTGGACTGGAAACGACATGGAAGGCGGGTGGTAGTAGTGCGATTGCATTTTGTTACGGTGAAATTAGTAAGTGGGGGAATCTAAGTGATAATCTATCATGCGATCCTAGCGAACATATGCCATACCATGCATACGTAGCATATTGTAGTCTGCGTATGAATATGTTGTCAAAACTATAAACTAGGTGGCGTTTTAATCGCATAGATTCCCCCAACTTGATATTTACCGTAACAATTTGTCTGCACGTATTAATCCGTCGTTTCCAGTCCATACTATCTTAGTTCGTGATATAAACTAAGGCGGCGTTTTAATCGCATAGATTCCCCCACCTTGATGTTTACCGTAACAATTTGTCTGCACGTATTAATCCGTCGTTTCCAGTCCATACTCCATACTATCTTAGACCTTAGTTCGTGGTTGATATAATAACTTTAATCATAATAAATAATATCAAATATAATTTATTAAAATTATATGTGCACTCATTGATTAAATATACATAGTATATTGTAGTGGAGAACTACAACACTGGTGCGGTGTTTTTTTTTTGAAAATATCGTCGTTTAATAAATATATTATTTTTATTTTTTTAAGATTTGATCTAATGCATATTGATAACGCGAAAAAATAACCACAGAAAACCCCAAACAATATTTACTAAGATTCCAACTTAGAGGATGCTATACCCGCATTTTCTGTCTCCGTCCATCTAATTGGCGATATAGCAAAATTGTACAACGCAAAATTGAAATTATTGAATTTTGGTTAGATTTAGAGCTTAAACACCTATTATCAAATGTAATGAGAAGAATAATTTCGAGTGAACCTCAAGGGCTTTTTATAAAATATTGTCAGAAAAAAAAGTTACGGCATTTTTAGTTTTTGATATTTTTAAATAGCTTTAACTTTTTCGTCAGACGATATTTTACAAAATGCCCATGAGGTTCACTCGAAAATA
>JAIPRL010010057.1:0-16311 GCA_025469235.1 Pemphigus obesinymphae
TTGTTTTTTTAATATCATACCATACTTAAGTTTCCACCATTCTTGGAAATCTCACTCTGATCCAGAAACTTTCATTTTTTTTGAACACGACATCTTTATGAAAACGACAAATATCACGGCGTTGAAAATCACACCGGTTGACGACGTGTAACTAACTAATAAAGGTACCTGTCGTCCGTCGGTGTAAACGGGTATCGTCGTTATCGTTGTGACAATTGATGTACAATGAGTGCACCAATGACTTTAAAAATAAAACTTCGATTATCGATAAGAGTAGGTACAATAATCATAATTAAAGTCGTAAAAAATAAATATCTATTTAATGTCTATAGGAATATTATTATTATTAAAATGTACCTATACGATTGTTTCTTCAAATTTCTTATAACTAAAGAAAACAAAATAATTTTTTCTCGCGTGCCATTGAAATTTGTCCAACGTGCCACTTTTGGCACGCGTGCCATAGGTTCACCACCCCTGAGTCCTATATGATTGTTTTTGACCAGTTTTACTGTTGAAACTAAATTACAATCTACGTGGGTAAGTATATGTTTGTTTTGCTGTTCATTAATCGATCGGTTATGATTACAAATATTGATATTGATGCTATCACGCTATCTTACATACAAAATATTATCAAATGTTGAAAAAATTTCGTTGGGAGTCGTGACCCCATGGACTTTCCTTAGATACGGCCTTGCCTCTAACTATATTTGTAACTCGTTAATTGACTTTGAAATTACTATCACACCGTGACATACGTCTGGAATTTATTATATTTTAAAAATATTTACTATAAAAATTGTGTTACAATTGTATAGATTATTATAGAGATTTGAACTCCCTACAATATTCCTGTATTTATACTTTTTTATTAATACTTATATCGTATTAAAAATTTATATTGTATAAGATACAATTTTGAACAAATTTTTGTTTGTCCATTCAGTGTTGCGTGAGTTCATTTAAAAAGGAACTTGTTCTTTTCCCTGTTCCTCGAAAAAAAAGAATTACTTCTTCTTTTTGATTAAATATGATTTTTAGTTATAATTTCTCTAATCCATATCATAAACACATATTAATTACTATAGTGTCTACCTACTAATTTTTTTAAAATGTTTTCAAGTTTATTATTATCTAAGGATCTAAGGTAGCGAAGGGATCGCTTACTCCCCCACCCACAATTCCTCAAAACACAATAATTACATATTTCACAACAACACTCTAATTATTTTAATAATAATTTTAAAATACATCTTCCCAATATGGTTCTTTATAGTTATTAGTTATTACCTTGTTTATTTAGGTGATATTGTACGAGTAAGTATATGCCATTAAACATATTATTATATTTTAACTAGATGGGTACCTATCTAAACAAATCATAAATGATTCTAGCTAATTAATTATTATTAGTTTTATATTTTATAGTTTATATATGTATATTATATGACATATGTGTAGGTGTATAACATTATATATTATTATCTATGAACATTTTTTTTATTAATTAAACGCAATAAGTCTAACCAGTGGTGTAGCCAGGAATTTCGTATGAGGGACCTCCCCCCACCGCTAAGATGACATATTACCTATATAGATAATACAAATTTACTCAAAAAGGTCAAAAAATATATTTGTTTAATGTTAGATATTATACAACACAAAATATAATAACAATTAGGAATAAAAAAAAAAAAAAAATATATATATATTATAAAAATAACAATATTTTATATATTATATAACATAAAATTAATAAATATTATTATAAAAAATATGTATAAAGAAAATATGCTTAGAGTAATGGTAAAATGTTTATAAAGGTTACAATTAGTTTCGACTATAAGTTATCATCAGGTTACAACCTGATACTATTAAAAGACAGTATCTATTAAGCATAGACACATACATTATTTTATCGTAAAAAACTGTTTTGTGAGAAAAAATTGTTCTTGGGCTATAATTTTAATTAAGAAATTCAATTTTGATACAATATTGTTGATAAAATAATCTGTGTTCTACCGTTGTCTTAAAAAAAAAAATTTTAAAAAAAATCTTAAAAATTTATTAATTTTTAAAAACTATTTTTTGGGAGATTTTTATAGATGGCATAATATAAGTTATACTTGTGATATGGAAAAAAAAGATGAAGGTAGAACACAGATCATTTTGTCTAAAATACTGTGTCAGAATTTGGTTTTTAATTACAACTACAGTACCCGAGTACAATGTTTTCTCGTAAAACAGTTTTGTTAAAAAAATATTGTAATTACACAGTAATAAAAAAGTGCCACTAACACAGATTTATTTTTCAATTACTTTTAAAATGTATTTAAATATTTTTAATATTTTTAATATTTTTATTCCTATTAAAATTTCATAAAAATTGCCTATACAGAACCCCTTAAAAATTGCATCTGCAGCGTCCTCTTGGTAAGTAATGATATAGGTTAACCTGATGATGACTTATAGACGAAGCTATTTTTTACCTTTTTAAATATAACTATAGCTCCTACCCAATACTATTCAGAATTGTGTCCAAAAAAATACAAATTAAATAATAATTATTGTAGTATGAAATATTATATTACCATTGATTTTGATTACCAAAGGTTTTTTTTAAATTTAAATTCTAGGATATTATATTATGTGTCGTAGAATATTATACAGAACTATATTCAAAAACATTTTTTTAATGCATTGATTTATAATTGCTTTATATTGAAAATAGTGCATTTAATACAATTGTAACACAATTTCAAGTAATCCATGTAAGTCAACTATACGGTACACCAATCTTTCCCACTATTATTTTATACTTAGTCGTTATTATTTCTTATAAATTAAATTACTTGTTTTTTTCTTAGCTTTAGATTTAGTACCACAATTTATATTACTTTATTATGAAAGACTCGCGAAGTATTTATTTATTATAAATAACTATATATAGTTTTGAGACCTACTCTAAGAATAAAGCTCGTTATATAAACTAATATCATACTCTTTATAGCCAAAGTCTGTTGACTTAATATATAAATTAACATTTATTGTATTAAAGCTTTTAATAAGTAAGTCTTAATTCATTTTATATCTACAGTTTCATTTTAAATTCAATTTGCTGCAGAAATAATATTTGCTTTGAAAATAATTGTCGAGTATTTTCATTAACATTTGAGAATTGCTGATAAAATATTATTTTATTCGTTTTTAAACGAGTATAAAAATATATTTCGAGTCAAGTTATTTACTATTATTATTTATAATATATTACATTTCTGATTTCGGTGGTGTGTGTTGTAGTGCATGTTTCCTTAATAGTTATCACAACTGTTATTATAATATACATAATGATATAGTAAATATATAAATATGCGTATATGCCCTATTGGGCTAAAAAATGTATAGGAGGTAACGGTTACATCGAAATTTGCGTAAACTGAACTTGTAACTATCCAAATCAGTTCAGATATATTTTCCACGTCCGGGTAACGATATTTTGCTCTACGAAATATATATAAAACCCGTAATAATTATAATTTTGGTAAAATGTGTCATATTTAATAATCAGAATAAATTTTGGTTATGTAAAATGTGTATACAGAAAAAAAAAAAGAAAAAAAAAATGCAGTGAATTAATTATTAAATCATAAAATATAATTTTTTTTTTTTTTAACAATGTAGAAACATGCAATCGTTTATTATATAGAAATCGTTACGGTAACATTATATTTCTACATTTGATATAATATATTATGTATATTTAATAGGGACTCGTGGGTGAAATATACGATAAAAAAAAACCACTATACGGATTAATAACCAATATAATAATATTGAAGATATTATAATATGTTATTTTCGGTAAAATGTCGATATGATATAGGTAGGTTACATCACCTACTATAATGACGAACGTGACGGTAATCGTTCGATTAAAAACACACAGCTACATTCGTGCGTAACGTTATTGAATTTAACTTATGCCTACACGACCTATAGATAAGTGATATGCCGAATATGCTGAGAAGTAATCCCGAAAATATGATAATCCTGATAACATCCGAAAACCGGGTAGGTAGATAATAATAATTGGCACCAAACGACGGACGTCGTTACGGTGTACGCCGACGGAATATATATAGTTACGACGGCTGGTCGTGGTTCAAACTATACCGTGTTCGGGTATTCCACGAGAGATCATCCGCATGTTGTAATAATGAGCGAGGCTGGGCATTAACGAGTTAAAAGTTAAAATTAAGTTAAAAAGTTAAGTTAATTTCAATTAATGACGCGTTACTTTTTTTTTTTTTTTTTCAAATTAACTTTTAACTTAATAAGTTATATTTTTATTAAAATGAACGTGTTAACTTCAAGTTAACATTGTACAAAGGAATCTAAATTAAGTTAAATTTTGTCCGAAGAACGACGCAAATTTTTGAATGAGAATTTTATTTTTTGGTACCTATACGCAATTTTGGTAGGTACCTACAGCAATGGCATATACGTAATCGATATAAGAATCGATGCTGCACCACTCACGCACACGCCTCGACGAATATTGGGCTGAGCCCGGTCTTTTTAACTATACACGGAGGCTGGTATTTATGTCCATCTGGTATAGAAAATATATTGAAGTGATAGATACTGCTTATTTTATACGACTATTAGTGTGAACCAAACAATAATGTAGATATCTTGGCAGTTAGGAGTTATTTTCTGATTTCTAATTTATGCATGGGTTTTAAAATGACGTGGTATTTTTATTTTTACTCGTACCTACACATTTTTTCGGACAGAAGAAGTGTCCTCAGCAGTTTTTTTGAGCGTAAAGAATAACCATCCTTTTTTTACCTTGTTACGATAGATAGGTATATCAAACTTTTTTTCCTAATTAGGAAATTTTATCTTTTAACTAAGTCAAGTTACTTTTTTTTCCATAATTAACTTTTAACTTTAAAAGTTAATAAAAATATACGAGTAACTTTTAACTTAACTTGGCTTATATTATTTTCCATTAACTTAACTTAACGAGTTAAAAAATATCGTTAACTTGCCCAGCCTTGATGATGAGAATGCGGTGGTCGTCGATTTTTACCCTCCATGTCGCTAAAACGTTTCACTCGGATTGTTACCTATACAAACTAACATTATTATATGGACTGGCAACGACATGACGGTAGCTGTGCGCGGTCGGGTCAGTGGTCGAATCGGGTGAAAAAAACACAGAAGAAAGGATGCTATATCGGGCTTTTAAAAAAAATGAACGTCCCCCCGAACTATGTTATAATTCATATACCGTAAAATATATAATTGACGGGGGAGCTGTCAAAATATTTCAAAATAGTAGAGGAGCTCCATCCCCCCCCCTCAATTTGAGCACTGGGTCAGGTTTTGAAACGGGGTTTTAGCACGTAGTGGAGTAATATGCGGAGTTACTATCATTATTACCTATCACGGATAACGCGAATAATTTCTCATCGTCCGTGCCGTCATGAATAATATTCTGCGGGCAACAGCGAGTGAACTGTATTTTTATGTCGATTATTTTTATTTTTCTTTGCGAGCGATTTTTCGGCTAGAAGCGGTCGAGTAGGAATTTCGGGGTGATCGGGTTTTTCGATGACGAATTCATTCTAGTTCGTGTTTTAAAGAGGTCATTTTTTAATTTTCCCACTAGTTTTCTCTAGGAAAACTATTGAAAATGACCAATAGTTAATATACAAATCGGAAAATAATACCTAGTCATAAACTTGAAATTTACTTCCAATATTGAATATTTAATATACTTAATATAGTAATATATTGACGTGATGCAAATTTACTTATCTTTTGATTTTTTCGTGTAATTATTATTAATTGTCATGTATATATCACACTAGCAGAATCAATTTATTCACCAAGAGTATCCTATCACACAACGAGCATAGTTATATGTTTTTTTTTTTTTTATATGACAGAATTTTTTTTTTAAACTGATTTTGTCGAAGAAAACATGTCTTTTGTCCTTTTATTTGGTACTGATTTGAAGTGTAACATTTTATTCGTTATATATATATATATTATAGAATAGTATTAGAATGAGTAACAATTATAATCATGGATAAAATTTGTTTTATTTTATATTATAATAAATTGTACACAACGCATTTTAAAAGTAAAGAGCTTAACGATTATTGTTATTGAATGTGTTAATATATTATGTATTCTTTTTTTTGTTTAGGAGTGCCTACATATATCCTGCACACCCTCCTAGACCCGGCTGTTTAAATAATATTAAAAATATGAAATCCAATAAAATTAATTGTTCATTTTCTATTAAAACATATTTTATTCAAAGAAAGAATATATATGATCATTGTTGAAAATTTCACGATACCTGACTGCCTGTTGAACCAAAAAATCGTGACATTTAATTTTCAAACCAAAAAACATTAACTGTGCATGTACACAATTTTCATAAAAATATTGAAATAACAAAAAAATAATCAAATGCCAAAATTCACAGTTGTGAAAAAAATGTATTCAAAATTATGAAACTGAGGATTGAGAAGCATTTGACTAATGAATTATATTGAAATATAATAAGAAAAAAATACAATTTTATTATATCTTAGGTTATATTTAAATAAATTAAGACCTTAGGTTATAGTTGAAGAAAAATAGAACAACAGACATTGTCAATGTCAAACAGGGCTACATCACAATTATTGAGTGAAGAAACTTTTATTACCATCACCACTCACATACCGTAAACAGGGAAATTGTAAAAGATATTGAATTCGGTTTTTGAAAACTCACTGTGGTTATGTTGATAAAATTAGACAAATTCGGCCGGATAACGAGATCAGAACATTAATTACAGGCATTTTCATATTATTCACTTATATTTTGTACTATTGTTCTATTTTCTAAATTTTCAAAATAAATATCGTAGAAAACTTGATGCTTTTTTTTTGTATATTTTTAGTTATTTGCCTGGCCAATAACTGGCTCACGTATGACTTGAATAAAATATGCATGAGAAACAGTCGAGCAGCCACGAGTCACGAGCCACATAAGCCGTCTAGATATAGACGAGGGAAGTTGTCCATTATCCTTTTGGTCCTCAGACAAGACTGTGTATTATTACTTACGATTTGAAACCAAAGATAAATTATTGTATTCAAAAGATGATTCTGAGCAAAGTTCGGATTAATATACATCAGTAGTCTAATTTGGAGAGTTCTAATTCCTCCACCCTCCACCCACCACCCGCAGATGCAGCCGCCGCAGCACCCAAGCACTCTTGCACCGCTGCACCGGCAGCACCCTACGTCACTACCACCACCACCACTCTTGTACCAAAAAGTTTTTTCCTGCAAAGCTAACTTATCAACTAATAAGAGATAAGCAACATGTGATAAGATAAGAGATTATCGGGAGAACTTGTTATCAACTGATAAGATAAGAGATTATATAAATAACTGGTGATAAGGAGCAAGGGTGCTGCGGACACAAGAATGGTGGTGGTGGTAGTAACATAGGGTGCTGCCGGTACAGCGGTGCAAGAGTGCTTGGATACTGCGGCGGCTGCATTTTCGGGTGGAGGGTAGAGGGTGGAGGAGCTAGAACTCTCCAAATTAGACTACTTACATCATTCTTAATAAATTAGTTTGGTAGTACCTATAATGTATATAATATACATTCGTTATTACCGAAAATACGGTAAATATTAGATGCAATTCTAAAATACTAAAATATTTATAATATTGTAATTTTCTAAATCAATATGAAATGACTAATGTCTATCTCATCAGTTGATTGTCGTTTTACGAGAAAATAATAATTATTACCAACAAAATGAAAATCGTTCTAAAAATATTGTGATCAATATTAATAAAACAGAAAAAATATTATTAAACTATAGTATTCAATTTTTGTGTTTATACACCATGTTTATTTTACCGAGCTGTTAGTGCGTATATGTTGTATGTAGTTAATGCACTTTTATGCGATCCGGCCTATAGGCAATATTATTAATAATTTTAATATAATATAATAACTTAGGAAAATTAAGAATTTAGGTATTGCAAATTTTAAGTTTCTATTATTATTTTTTGATTTATAACAAAATAAATATAAATACGTTTCTTAAAATATGCGTATTATATTTATATATATCTTTTCGGTATAGTTTTCTTTTATACAAGCATATGAAAAATACTAGAAGTAGAATATATCAAAAACGTACATTTTGAATATGGAATAACTACTTGAACTTAGTCACAATGTACTCATCCGCTTCGCTCAAACTATAAATATAATTTAATAATTCAAAAAATATACACAAAAAATTAATAAATTAATTTATGTGGATATACTATGAATTTATAAGGTAAGAGTTAATTTTAATGTAATTTATAGCGATTTATAATAATTAGAGTTTAAGGGCACTAAGTTAAAAGTACTACTAAGAAGTATAAGTATTTATTCGTGCAAAATGTTAATTTTACACTCTTACCTACTATACGGTACAAAACGACGTAAATCAGTAAACAATTTAATTTCATCCTGTACAGTAAAATACTGATTTGAAATGACGAGTAGTTAGATATAGTCACATAAATTAGTTACAAGACGAATGTATTTAATATAAATATCAGCTATTTCACATAGATTTTTCAAAACGATTTGTACCGACTTGGTAAAATCGTAAATAGGATAACAGTATTATTGAGAAAATGGGATTTATTAAAATTGGCACTATTTTAGTGAAGAATATTGTAAAAAAAAAAAAAATAAAAATAAAAAGTATATCTGTTTGTATAAAATAATTTACATTATCAGTAGGTCAAGAAATACAATAATTTAAAATTTTATTTAAAAATCTCTTCGATCTCTTCATTTGTTACAATTAGTTAAATAATGAAATATAAATTGTCATCGTTATAATATATTAATACTGAATGAGAAAAAAATTTTAATTAATTTAAAAAAATTGTTAAAATTATTATTTTTATTTGGTGGTCTTTATTGTGTGCGTATTATTCTGCATGAAGTTTATCGAAAAAAAATTAATGTGTATATATATATATATATTTCACGGATATAATTTATATAGTTGAAAGCTTTATATGCGTTTGAAATTTTCATTTTATTTTACGCAACAGGAGGAATTAAAATTATGGAGCGTATAGTGTATTCATAATTAATTTAATATATTTTTAATTGAAATATGCAATGAATTTAATATTTTTATAGGTACATATATAAATGTTTAAATCAATACACCTCTAAAATTCAAAATATATAATATTTATACTATTTGAAATTATTAATTTACAAACTAATTAATAAGTAATTATTATTTGTAATCATGTAATATTGTATACATAGAGATTAATTAAAATGATCCGAATTTGTAAACAGTTCAGAAAACGTTATTTTACGGTTTTGTGAATTCATGATAAATACTATTGACTTATCAATTAGTATGGGATCAGTATTTTTTTTTACATAAATTTTATTTGTATTAATATAAATTATACATATTTATTCATAGTCGAATTATCAATAGTATAAATACAGTTTGAATGTCTAATTTAATTTTGACATTTTTATAAAAAAAAATAACGTTAAAATATACTTATGTTTTACTATATTATGTTATTAGCATTATTTTTAAAAGTTAAATTATTATATTTTCCAATACATTTAAACTGCGAATAAATCCTATCCTATAAAATTCCTACAAATCTTATAAATCATATGCAAATCATATCATAAAATAATGATTCAATTCTAAGATGTATGTACACATTGTGTAAATATGTTAAAAAATGATAAAACATGAGAAATTTTGTTCATATTTTTGATGTTATAAATTACAATTTGTTACCTATATAATATATGTTTGTCGTAATCATAATAAAAACGAATAACTATTATATGTCAGATGGGTGTAGAATATTGCCAATTGAAATATGATGGTAGACAAAAATAATTATGCTTACACAATGTTCTTAAAAATATAAAATTACTTTAAATTTCGGGAAAATATCTGGAAAGGATATACGAATGTCGGAAGGCGTCCGTAAAATATAATTAAGTTATGCAAAATAATTTTAAAAAAATAATAAAAACGTTTTTCCAGTCTAAAATTATTTTTAGGAATAAATAAAATAATCAATTATAATATAGGTACCAGATATGGTATTCAGATAATATCATAGATTTGTAGTATACATTGAGCTCTGTATTCGTATAATAAATAACAATAAGGTAAAATGCAATTCAAAGGTTGACGAATTATATCCATTAAATATCATTGGGTATATATCTTAAAATGTTGGTATCTACATCGGTCTTTATTTTAAAATTTTATAATTTTTATAGATATATATATAGATATCGTTTCTTTCTTTTTATTAGAATATTATAGACATATAGAATAGTAAATTTTATTCAAAATTTCTGATGTTTTTTATTATAAATTTGGGTATACGAGTACATAATATTATATACCTAATATATATATATACAATTTCTTTTGTATCATAATTATTTCGTGTAATAATTTTACATCAAGTCCAGTCCCTAAAAATACTTTTCTATGGATAAAAAAAAAAAAAAAAGATATATTTCGTTAAGCTTAAGCCGGCTAAGAGAAAATGTATTCTACTCTGTATCCCGAGTGTTTGCGTGAACAATATTTTTTTTTCTGCAACAGTGAAATGCGTTAGTGAATGAAAGTTATGCACCGTTAAATTTCCGTCGTTTAGTATACGGTCCCTATACTCTAACTCAATCGATTTTGTTGGATTCCAAAAGCCACAGAGGCTTTTCTCTTCATCGCGACCTACATCATTTCTATAGTTGCGAAAAATTCAAAGGGAAAAAATCAATTGGTTTTTTTTCATGATTAAATACAATGCAAGTATATTGTAGCATACATGTCATGTAGTATGTTCACGTGATGTATTATGCATGAATAGTTCAAGACGGAACAATTTTCATATTAATTCTAGTCAGATAAACGTATTTTTTTTTTTTTATTATTTATTTATTCTTAAAATATTGATGGTTGTAATTTAATTATTTTTAACAGCGCAATATTATGTGGTTTGCCATACCAATGAATAAAAATAAAACAAACCGTCGATTTGTTAAACATAATCAAAAATAATGTTTGTAATTTGAACATTTTCATTTTGATACAACATATCGGGGGTACAGAACCGAATTATTTATAAGTCACTTATTTTTGAAAATACAGTTATTAAATTCCTATTTACTAAATATTATGAAATTAGAATGGATCAATTTCTGATTTTATTGTGAATTAGTTACAATAAAGAGTTAACACTTTCTATAAATTAATAATATAAATTAAAAAATACTCTTCTGAATAATTTGAAAATACCGAGTATGTAATATTGTATTGATTTTTTGATTCTAAATCCAAGATTTTAAATGTAAGTACGAATAATAATTATACTTATATTGAATAAAACAAAAGATTAAAAATATAAAATTAAAATCATATCGTTTGAAGATTAGTAAGTAGAAAGTAAAAATTAATAGACAAGTACTTTTGTTCATCTCAATGAGCTTTTAAAACCATTTTAAAACAATAAACATTTTTTTTTAAATTTTTTTTTAAATGTTTAGACATTTTTGAAAATTCTATCACATTAATTAATTTTTAAATTGACCTTAAGGTATTTTTTTTAAATATTTAAACTAATAGTATTTTTAAAAATCGAATAAAATTACGATTATATAATTGAATACATATTAAAACTGTATATACATTCTTAAGACTCTAGAGATCTGTGGTTTCAAAGTTATAACACAGAATAGACGAAAGCAGAATGGAAGAAATTACATGAGTTCTTATGGGAATCCACAATTTCAAACTAAATATCAACCAGTGCAGCCTTTGAACGGGGAAAGTATAATATTTTACAATAGTATACTATTTAATAGAGTATTTTGAATACTTTTTATAAAAAAATATTATTTTTTCGTCACTGTTAATTGTATTTGTATATAAGTACATAGTATCTATATTATATTATGTATATTATATTATGTATATTATCTTATTTTGTTTTCAACTATATTTATTGAGACAGCAATATTATTTTCCAATTTTAAATATGTTAATTTAAATATTAATAATTTTTATTGATGAAATAAATTAAAATTGTTCATATTAAATTTAAGCATACAAAGAAAATAATTCAATATTTACACATTTTGTAATTTATTTAATATATTGAGTAAATAAATAAAAATAATAAACATATATTTCAATATTTTAGTCTAATTAGATGAAATAAAAATTGAAAATTTACAAATGAGTTAAAACAGTTAATTTCCTATTTTTCATTTTTTTCTGACATTAAATTTCTATTTAAAAATTCGATAGCTGTAAATATTCTGATTCGTGCAAAGAAATTAATTAAAAATACTTTTTCCAAAAAATCACAAGTGTGGTTAAAAGGAACATTACAAAAATCCATTTTAAATTTGACCCCAACTCCATTTTCAATAGGAAGTGTAGGAAAGTTGTAAATAAAAATATTTTCTAACTCATTTTTCAGACTTAGGACTGTCAATATTATATATTATAACATTGTTTTGGTTTTGAAACCTTTTGGACTGACAATATTATTCTTATGATTACTAAAATTGATTTATAAAAAAATATTATGTAAGCCAATGTACAAAACTAAACCCAGATATGAGTTAGTTATTTAATTTAAAATTATTATCACAGATAAAATGTTATCTGTGTTGTCGATCTGAGAATATCACCGAACAGTATCACCGTGATAAAAGAAAAACGAAAAATATAGGTACTACACGGCTACACTGATAGACATTTAGTTGGTTATCACAATTTCAGAGCAGTGTCCATTCTGCTTTCATCTATTCTGTGGTTATAACGCTATTTATTAATTTATTAAATTTAACCTATGCAACATCCTAATTAAATATCACCATACATCGATATTGAATATTTTATCTGTTTATTGTTAAACTCTAAAATTTATTTTATCTTACACGGTTTTAATTTTAACCGAAAATGTCGATAACGAAATGATACCTAATAATATTGACTGAACATGAAAAGTATATACGTCCATAAGAATTTATATCATAGAAATGAAAAACGGCTATAGAAAATATATAAGGTGGAAAATGTAGAGGAGTTGTGTATGTTCTTTATAAATATATAAAGGGTAGTATAGTACACATAATAGAATGGAAATAATGGATGATGGATACAAATAATGTAGATCGTACGTGAAGTTTGTTCAGCGTAAAAAAAGATTAATAGGAGCCTGTTTACTAGATTTTAAAAATTCCTCTCTGTGGATTTTCTGGATTCGTGTTTGCTTTGAAAACTTTGGTTATTCAATAGAAATAGTGTTAGTTTTTTGTAGAGTCCGTAGTATAAGAATGAAACCATAACCGTATTTTAAATCGCTGATTGTTGGTTAAAATATGAGTATTTACGAACTACGAGTTCTTTACGAGTACTAATAGATCATTCAACAAATATAATAGTTATAATGTCGGATTACCTTGAAATTTGATTTATCAAACAAACTAACATGTATTTGTTTCGCTCTAACATTAGTACTTTTTGAATGATAGTGGATCATTAATATTGACAACCAAATGAAAGAAGATAAATTTTTTTTAAACTTTGGTTAGATAGTTTTTTGTGTTTCAGATCAATAACATTTAAAAGAAACAAAATGTTTTAAAATTTATATTGGTTATACAAAAGAAAATGTACTAAATATTATATTGAAATGTATTTATTAAATATAAATGGCTCTGATAAAACCGAGATAATTTTTCAGTATTTTATTTATATAAATATGATTAATTATATACTATTGTTTTAGTCACCACAATTCTTGAACTTGAAGTATCTACGAAAGTATATTTTTGTAGATCATATTTTTGGGATGTGGGTCATCTATAATATAAAATTTGAATTATATTGTAGTTTGAAGATAAAGTAGTATAAAAATATAAAAACACCTCATCATTTCCTACAAAGATTTTATTTAAATTTAAATTTTAAAATAAATATACTTATTGTGAAGAACTGACATAATATTTTACTGTTTGAAATACCTACAATATATATGATTGTTTTTTTGTTATTTACTCTCTATATATTATACTACGTGATCTATAGAAATAATTGAAAAATGATGTGTTTGAACTTTGAAGTATAATTTGTGTTCAATTTAAAATCTATATAGGTAACGCATAAAACTTTTTGATTATGTTTTATGCTTGAAAATTTTTAACTAAAATAAACAAAATACATTTCAAACAATTGTTTCATCGTTTCACCTAGAATGTGAAACACAATTATGTTTACATTATTCCAAACAATCCCATCGGCTTGTTATACATTTTCCAAATAAAATCAATATTATATGGTATACTTTCAACGAATAAAATAGAATTTATTAATAATATTAATGGTTAGAATATTTTAAAATTCTATAACTACCAATCGAACGAACAGCACACAGTATTTGTTAAATTGAGTATAGCGATAAAACCGTTCAACAAATATCGTTGAAAATTTCAATTGTTAACATAAGCAGTTTTTTACACGGGATTTACAATGTAAATTTTTGATTCATCATGCATGACGATTAAAAGGTCTAAACGATACCGGACGAGGAGACGAGAAAAAATGTGTCCCTGTAATTTATTGAATATAATGCACGAGTGTGAATAAAATATTTTACATATTAAAATTTAAACATCTATATATATATTCATCGTATATAGTATAATATGCAAATAATGCATATTTATTTCAAAAACATTATAAGAAATGTATTAAATCCTTATTAAATAGCCTCCTTAGCGAACGACCTGATAATGGTGGCAGAAAAACCGTACACTTTTTGTCGGGCTATTATCGTATACTGAGTTTGGTCTCCTTATCTCTAGTCTTCATGGTTTTAACCATGGCATAAGTAAATAGGCATGTCAGTTAGATAACACGGCGCAGAAAATGTTCCCCAGACATGGAATAAACGAAAAAATTCATGGAAAAATTATTTCCTGCTTAATTTAAAATTATTCTAACATTGTTATGAATTAAAATATCTATTAATAAAACACTTGCATTATAATTTTGTTTATTGAAGACGTGTTTCAACTTGGTACATATATTATTATTAAGATACCAAGACTCTTTCATCCATGATATTCTTATCGTTTATTCCACGTCTGGGGAACATGCGTAATTGCGTAGTGATAGCGAAAATGAAATTATTGCTTACATGCCTATTTATTTATGTTATGGTTTTAACCTTTAAAATATGTTTTTCGACAACATGGGGAATTAACAATGATTTTATCTTGTACGTATTATCATCAGTGCCGACTCAGTTTAGAAATAAAAATGATAAAAATCCTATATTTTTATGTACGAATTTTTCGCTACAAAATGTGTCATATTTTATTCAATAAAGTTAATTAACCTTCAACAAAATGTTTAATACGTTCCATATAATATATTTAATCATCCAATTATGCTGGTTTGTGATTATTATAAAATTTAAATGTACACCATGGGTATAAAGTCAACTTATCATACATGATAGTTCATGTAGTTAAGGGTTAATTTTCATCCGTAAATAAAAAATTTTAATTTTAATATTTATTTATGGTGTGTACGTATGTACACTGAATATGTCGTAGGTATATATAAATATAGAAATTTTGCAAAATATGTTACATTATCGTTTCCATCAGAGTATTTGGTTCAAATATATAAAATTAAAATACATTTCAAACAAATACGGATATATCATTATTGGGTACCTACCCTACATTATCTATATCTAGAGAATAAATAAAAATATATTTACATTAATGGTAAAATAACATTTAAACTTACAATATTATATTTACATGGTTAGATAATAACTAATAAACAGTTTATATATGAATAGTTTAGGTACTATTTTCTTCATTGGAGACTTTCATTTCATCATATTGTTAAGTTACCCAAACGGTCTCTATGTTCAAATGGTTGTTCAGGATAAAACATGAAACAGACCGTTTTTCACACATGATTCCGGACCGCATAGGCGGCACTTGGTAAAAACTAATGTGGGTGCAAAAATTCTTATGATTCATAAACGAACTATATACAGCAATATACATTTCAAGGAATAATAAATAAAGTATTAACATTATAGAATTCTATGGCATTAAAGTGGTTTATCAATTATTATCGATAAAATTTGGTATTTTGCCCAATAATTCTTA
>JAIPRL010010058.1:0-15000 GCA_025469235.1 Pemphigus obesinymphae
CTCGCACTTTGAACCTATCCTGCGTACTCAAGTGCGAATCTAACCCAAAACACTTTGGTGCTTTCCCTACACCATCGACATCACGACCGTTGGGTAGACCCGCACATATAACTGATGGAACGGCTACTGCAGCCGCTGTCAGGCTGATACTGGTCACTTGGTCCCTTAGGCTATCTCCACACCCAAGTACGCAATTTTTTTTTTCCCGCGAATATCCGAGATGGGAAAAATCGCCTATATTCTTATTAAAACTTCTCATACTTTTTGACAAGTTTTTATGCCGGCTGTCGACCTGACGCAACCTCAATTAGTCGACTTCTACGACTGGTATGAGGAAACCGTGGAGGTATTCTTAGTCCCCTCCACAGGGACTAACACAGTTTAACACCATGTTAATATTAATATTCCAGTTCCAATGATCTCAGTAAAAATTATTTTCATCCATAAAAGAGTGCCTATCCGTATATGCTTTTCTATAGTGTTTTTTACCGTTGGGTATATAATTAATAGATATGATAGGAACAAATCTGTTATTTTCTTGGAATTAAATTAACATAAAAAAATTTATATATGAATCATATTATGTATTAGATGATTTATTGTATGTTGTATGTATTAGATGATTAGCTTCTGGTTTCTGGTTAGTACGATTGCATTCATTACTATACAGCATTAAAGCTATTACAAACAATTTTATTTCTATTATTTAAGTATGGAAATAATGAAATATATTTTACAATTTTTATATTTTTCTGTTATTATTTGAATTTTGTTTTTAAATCACCTAAAACTATAAGTTTATGAAAAACGTTAATCCCACCCCTTCACAAAAATAAAATCATTCGCACTGGGTATCAACGGAAAATCTATTTTCCAGTGACGAAGAGATGAAGGACGCATAGAACGAATGATTAAAGAAGAGATCAACTGACGAAATAACAATATTGATACCACGACTCACTAAATACATAAAACTGAATGGCGATTGTGTGGAAAAGTATAGTTGAATACATTTCTAATATATCCTATAAATTTTAGTAACAAATATGACTTTTTTTTATTGATTTTTAATGACTGTTAAATCTATGATGACATTTCATATTATATACCTATAATATTCAATATTATAACACTAGAAACTAGATAGATAATACGGTTTTTACGAGACGTACTACGTTTCCATACTTATAGATATACCTATACAATTTCACGTATAACACTATATATTTTACACGCGCGTGTTTATCATTATTCATCACCAGCGAAATTAAACTTTTATTGTTATTTATATTTATTACGCGACATTAGACGTTTTTATGGCATTACAGTTCTAAATTTCGAAAATAAATCAAACACAATTTTATAAATAATACGATTCGTTCCTGCGGCTTATATAAATAAATAAAACGGGAATACGCACCCGACTTCTCGTGTTGTTTACGATATCGTACGCTTGGTTATCTACAATTATTTAGTACTTAGAACACATTTACATGTCCAGTGTAAAAAATAATAATAATAATAATAATAATAAACTATAACAATATTAAACAATTAATATGGATAATAGAATTATTTTCGAGAATATATATTTATATTATAAAGGTAGTATATATTATTATACATTTATAGGTAGTCAGCGACATAAATGGAGTAAACGGACCAAAATTAACGCTCAATATTAAGATCAGTACTTATAGATAGTAGTAATGTATTGGCTGATTGTTTAACAGTTAAAATATTATAATTTTACTTGATAATGTCTCCTATAAGCGACTAATCATTTATGAATTCCTATTTTTTTTTCTTCTAATTAGCGGTCAATGAACTACATTAGTTTTTTTTTTTTAACAAAAATGTTGGTATAAAAATTATGAAGAATGCATTTTTTTAGGTACTTTATATTTTAAATTATATGCAATTTAATTTTTATTTAAAAATCGATTTTCTTATAATTCATACGGGTCATCTTCTGAATTTTACCAGGACAATACCTAATTATTAGGAATTTTTAACGGGCATATTGAAAAAACAATAAGTAAGTATTAATTTAAAATTTTCATTAATTACTTTTATAATATAATACAAAGTTACCAATCATGATGATATTAATAATTTAACTTACATATCAACATGTTCAGAAAATTCAATTAAATATTCTAAAAATAATATTATTTATTAATTAAAAATGTTTAAATATATATTTATTATTTAACTGGACAATTTTTGTTTGGTTTTTTAATATAAATAGTATGGGTAGTCTATATTATCTACAATTAAGTCATGTACCTACTATGTTTATTATAAACTCAAATATTAAAAACCTTATTTATTTAGGATAAACTTATTGAATAAGTCTTTGTAAATTGAAATTATACAAACGAGGATAATTATTGTAATTTAAAAAAAAAATTTTTAATTAAAACATTGGATATGTTTAAAACTAAATACCATTATTATTTTCATTAGTTGATCCCGCACAGCATTTGTGGGAAATTACTGTTTTAAGCAGGTCGTAAAAAAAACTAATATTTTAGAATAAATATTTCTTAAACGTCTTCTTTTTTGGTTATAAAAAACATTTGAAAATACAAATGGTGCTCTTTAATCATTTTTAAAATTTTATTATTCTATCTAACAAATATATATTTTTAAAGAGTTTTGAAAACACGATTTAGAATGCATTAGAATATACCATGGTAATCTTTTGATTCATTTAATTATATACGAGTAATCGTAGTTTTAAAAAAATAGTATCACAAAATTCTTTTAAAAAAAAGTATTTAGAATATATTTTAAATAGATATTTACTCGAAAGTATGAACTTTAATACTTTAATAATAGTTTTAGATTTGGTTATAATTATAATTTTCATAAATAATTTGCGTTTTGAATTCATTTTCACTTTTTGCAAAATTTGGACAATTTTAAAAATATTATTATTATTGTAGAATTCAAATAGTTATTATAAATGAAATTACTCTCTATTTTCACATATTACCATTCTATTACTGGAGTCAAGGAAAAGTTTAAAAGTTTAAAAATTTAAAATATTTATAGATAAATGATGGTAAAAATAAAAACAGAATTTCTTGTTAAAAATGTATTTGAAAAAGTATTAAATTTATAAGTACCCATCTGTTATGTATAAATGTATATCTGTGAAATATATATGATATATTATGTTTCAAATATTATCTCAAATACTTTATTCAATAATAAATTTAAAAAAGTATTCGATACCATAAAAAATATTCAAATAATTATTTTCAAATAATATATACCTTATATTACCTATAAATATATATATATATATATATATATACATATAACCTGTTTATGGAGGAGTGATTGTAAAATGAAAATCGGGTAAGTGTAAATTGGGCCAAAAATAAAAAGCTGATACATTAGTAGTTTGTATAGATGTAAGATCCACTGGTCCATCAACAAAAACTGATAATAATAATTTTTTTCAACAATTTTGTAAGTATATATTTTTATTTAAATATAGTAAACTAAAATTAAATAAATGATTTCGAAATATTCTAAGCCTTGCATTTGTCCATCATTATAATCATAAATAAGTATAATATTCGGTAACATTCATTTATTTTTTTATTATTTTAATTTTCTGAATTAGCTTGTTCAGATAGGCCTACAATTGGTTTTATATACATTTGAGTATATATTTCATTAAGAATTTTAGTTTAAAATGTACCTTTCAGTAAACCTTAATTGGTTCAGGCAACATTGAACCGTTTACTTAAACCTCTCCCCTCCCCCAAAAAAAAAAACTTGCGAGTAACTATATAGTTCTATTGTATGACGCCTTCCCCTTTATTTTATTATTGTACTACCTTCACGGAACGTTTTTTGCTGTACATTTGATAAGAAATCTTAATTGTGGTGATTGGATTGGAATCTCCGACCATCACTTACTTAACAATTTTTGAACTCTCGCTTAACCGACCGAGCTACACTCCAATGATACAAATGTAGTCAGAATTTTGGGTACATATAAATGCTCCAGTAATGGTAAACGTTTACAGGTACGACACAGTAGGAGAAATTTTTTGAATTGCCGCAGCGCATTCAATGGCGGTTAGAACGAGCTCTGACCGGTGGCTAAATATATTGTACACTGAGGTATATAACATACTAAAAGTTTAAAACTCATAATTTAAGGGGAAGTAAACCTAGCGCCTAACGGTTTTGCCTACCCCCTAAACATATAGGTGCCTATTAGGGGGGCATGGAAGGGACATAGCCCCTTCTGGAGAATACCAACAAAATTACTTTTAGTATCAGTATGTTATATACCGGATTGTATAATACGTTTTGACATCAGGCCGAAAACGATTTGACTATTATTAAATTCGCAATAACGATTCAAAAATTTCCCCTCATTTTCCATGCCTATATTATCGTATACTATTCCACGGACAATCAACCCTCAATTCCAAAAGATCTTTGTCAGCCGAAAAGTGGACCTATTTTTTCATGGTTTTAGAAACCCCCCTTCCTTTCTTTAAACTCAATATCCATAAGTAGCTATGGCTATGGAGGGTCAGGGGAGGGACATATCCTCCTGGAAAATAACTTTATAATGAATTATTGCTAAAACTGGTAGTTTATAAAATAAAAATATTATAATTTATTTATGTCTATTCCCTCTGAAATGTATCCTATATGCGCTAAACATTGAAATATGAACAAAATGATAATGTTGAATTAAACATTGTTTTTTATAGGTTATGTTGAACATTAATTTTTAAACATTTAATATTTAAATATTTAATCAAATGTTATTCTACATTAAACTTTAAACATTAATTATTTTACATTTTTTAATTATTATTTAATGTTTATTAAACGTTTATTCTTAAAGATTCAACTATTAACGTTACATCAAATGTTTAAAATTACAAAATTTTTATTGGATATATAGATACTTACTATATAGTATATTTAACTATATTTTAGTAGAACCATCTTTCCACATAGTAAAAAATAATATTTATAGACCTTTATACTACCTTCAAAACTATTTGTTTATTTGACAGCAGACAGAGTTTTCTAGTGCTCCTATTCATGTAGATACTTAATAATTAATACCAATAACATTTATATTTTAATTATATGTTATATATATTATATGCAATTTATAAAAAGTATTTTCAAATATTGATAAATACATAATCCTATATAATAATGAGTTAGGTATGATGTGTATGATGTGGTATGATTCTAGGAGCATCCAAATTTCTAAATTCCTTGTATATACACTTTTCACAGTAAGTATTTGAACTTTTGGTAATTTCTAAAATCCCAAAATTTTTTAATTAGAAAAATAAAAATGTTAAAATCTTTAAAACTCTATATATGTAGGTATTATACAAAAATTAGAAAACAGTTCTAACAATCATATTCATGTCTACAAAAATAATTAATTGGAGATCATTTCAAATATCGAAGATTATACGTAGATACATAAAATATCTATAGAAATATTTAGAGCACTCATATGATTTTTTTTTTCATAAATATTATAGCTTGACAATATGATAGAAATTTTAAGAGGACGCTACAGAGGACACTTCTGTATAAATTTGTTTATAGATAAATTTACACTAATATAGAATTAATGAAATTGTAATAAGAATGCTGAACGTAAATTTTCTATATTTCCTATATTGTCAGTTGCTTACATAGAGAAGTAAATGCAAGTGTATCATAAGTGACCATATTTTGAAAATTTAAAAACAGGACAATAATAATAGTCAATCGTAATTATTTTCTGTCGAAATTTTTATAAATCTTTTTGAAAACGATAAATAGCAATAAATAAAATGGTTATTCGTAATAATTTAGTAATTTACTGAAAAAGTTCATTCGTCCAAAAACAGGAACTCACTTCCAAATGCATCTCGCTTATTATATTTCCGGAATAACGGGGTGCAATCTTCAAAAAACGGGACAATGCCGCCAAAAAAAGGATCGTATAATCAATCTATAGTGATGCGCGTAGCATATCCTCTTGAGTCGGACAAAAAGTCAAGACAAGTATAAGACGAGAAAATATATTTAAAAAACCCTTACAATATCAATTGTGGTAATATAGCTGAGAGTGTTCGTTGTATCACCGCATCATTAAACGATATAATATTCGATTTTCCGGAACATGATCTAAAATTTTTAATAAAATATCAGTATGACGAGGAACATATGATGCACATACATATCCATTATAAAGCTGAGTTACCGAACAGATGGTGTTTACCATTTAGTTCATTCGTTTTGATTATGTGCATATTACATGCGCTCGGAGACTGCGACTAGACGACGATATGGTTAAAGTTTTGGCCAGCAGCGCGCCGTTCCCGGGGGGCTTGTACTTCATTTGACCGGATTCTAAAGCGGAGGTGCTATTTTAAAATGTAAAATCGGTTTATCGCCTCTGATTTATTGCGTTCGGGTTAATTATTGCAGCCCGATTATAGCCTGTGCCGCCGACCCCAGCCCCGTATATATACGAAATGCTCAAGTCGGAAACATATTTTTTCCCGGCTTACCCTTCACACGCTAATAGGCCTTTATGGTTGTTTTTTGTGTTTTTTTTTTTTTTTTAGGTAAAGGATATAAATTTAGTCTGATATTTGTCACAATTATATTTATTGGTCACCCGGCATAAAATTACCGTGTTGGTGGCCTCGGTCGTAAATTTCCGACGAGCGCACACGCTGTTCGTAAATCGTTTACGTGCGAAGAAGACACGTATTCAGGAACGCGCGGGTGAAAACCTTATGCCCGCTCCGCGTACGCGTTTCGAAAATACATGGAGGATAAATGTTGTTTTATTTTTATTATTATTATTATTATTTTTTTTTTTTTACATAGGTGGGAGATCATTAACTGGAGTTTTGTTTAAAAAAAAAAATAATATTAATCCTCCCCCATTCGACTACCAGGAAAAAGGATAGCCGTATTATACGTAAACGTTATGTGCCTATATAATAATAATGTGCTACACATGTTAAACGGCTGAAAGAGAACGCGCTCTGGTCGACCTGTATAATTGCTTTTCATACGACAATTATGTCACATTTCATCTCATATAATATGTATACTTATGTATACTAACGTGTTGCACGGAAATGCATTTTCGTATTAAACTAAATTTACAACGAGTGAATATACTATTAAATAAGTCCTTTTAATATACGAGATAATTAAAATGATTTTACTTAATTATATATAGGTACTATAATGCGGTATATACACGCTAATGCAGACAGTTAAGGAGGCTGGAACGTAAATTTTCTTTCTCGGTCTATATATAATAAATACATATATATATATATATATTGTTATCATGCACGCAACATCTAGTAATACAGTCGTATTCCACAATCAACATACCGATCGATCTACTGATGTGATAAAGGTTCTGAAAACCTATTTTAATTCACTCAGAAATTCAATTTGCCATGATTTTTCCAATATTGTTTTTTTTTTCTTTTTTTTTTGCCTTCAAATGACAGTTGGGGTATAAAATATCAGTTGTTTGGAAAATTACATTTTGTTATTTTCGGTACCTTTATCTAATTATTCAATAGGTCAACAACATTTTGACATTTAAGATGGTACTAAAACACGGTATGAAAATAGACGCAGAGTGTTTAAATTAACAATGATGAATAATAATCTTAATTTTGACCATATAGTAGTAATTATGTAGTATTTGCTACTAGAAGGGTAATAGAGATATTCCAAAAATTTAGTACGAAATTTAGTATTTTAAAGGGGTTTAAAATGAAAGAAATACGGGATAGCCAATATATTATATAACTATATGTATACTATAATAAATATAATAATAATAATAATATAACTATATTAAATAACTTTATGAATATAAATCTGTTTTCTGAATTGTATTACATCGATTTCTATGTAATATATGAATTAATACCCACGTTGAAACGTTATATAGACTATTATGACAAAATCATTACCTATGTTATGGTATACTGTACGTGTGATAAACAGAGAAAGACTCATTAATATTAAATAATCTGATACATAGGTATTTGTTTTTATTTTTGATTTAACATAAACGTTTTATAGGTCTTTTGCTACAACCATCACGCCATTCCATACGTTTTTGTTTATCGCTCTTTTAAATCAATTTTCTATCCAACTAGTAGTGAATATTGCTGTGGCCGATCAACTACCATTGTCATATACATTCGAGAGACATTTTTCTGTAATTTTCCACTTCGTTATTTGATTTATCATTCTTCCTGCTACACGTGAAATATGATCTTTCCCCATGTTATCCTTTTGCTCTTTCTGATATAGATATTGAAATATTAACTGCACGTGATGAAAAGTGAAATACTAGACGTGTCATATACTTGCATATATATAAATTTGGATTAAACAACTAATAAAAATGAGTTAAATCCCTATGTAATAGTTTTATGTAACTATTTTTAATAAATTAAAAGTTTTAATACATCCTACAAAAAAATTCAGGAATTATTTATAGAGTATACAGTTACTACAGTCAACATAGTCATAAGGCAGAAAGGCATCTTAAAACACACATTCTCACAAATTTATTACGTGAATGGCTGGATATGTAAAATGAGCATTAGCACTGTGTCCAATATATATTTTATGTAAATATTTTCTTATAAATACAACATCACAGGACCTGTGTAATAAATATATATATTTAAGTGTTCGGTTCAATATTTACTAAATAATTGTAAAACATAGAGCATCTATTGAAAATCTATATTTGACTATATAAGATTATAAAAACGTTTATATAATGTACGTCGGTATAATATGGCACCATAGACCAATTTAATGTTTTAGTATTGATTATAAATGTATAATCAATGGTTTTCGGTATGATCCAACTCTAATATTATATATAGTTATAACGAAAAAGGTTGCTAAAACTATGATTGTTTTGTCATTTTTCCTATAAGAGCGGATATGTGGTGAAAATATACCAAAGTGCATTTCTTTACCAAACGTACTGTATGAAGGTTTAAAAAAAAAAAAAATTACCAAAAAAAGCTTTGGAATTTCACCCAAAACGCGTTATAAAAATATGAAAATTGCTCGACGATTTTACGTCGCACTATTATATTTTGTAGTATTATACCAACGCAGTAGGTACTGCCAGAGGCAGAACTAGGCGGCAAAGGGGGAAGACGTGAATCGGTTTCCGGACGTAAAATATTTTTGCCCTATTTTTTTTTATAATAATATACCGAAATATCGTTTCAGTGCCGGCACATTTTTCCGACAATACTCGCTGCAAGGCGCGCAATGTATACGATTAACGTGTGAAAAATCTGTGGAATGGTGACCATCGCGGTCTATGGTAGGATGTGCAATTTTAACATTTTCTCCGGGCGTTCGAAAATCCTAGTCCCGCCCCGGGTTTTAGTGCCCACTGCAAAAATAAACGCAATAGTGATATAGCTGATGTTAACTGGCCCGTCGAGACGATGTCATCGTTGTTATCGAAGCCGTGATTATATAATTATACGTGCGGTTATCATTGAGTCGTACGATGAGAGAGGGGAGAGACGAAGGTAGGAGCTTGGAAGAAAAAAAGTAGGAGACTGATAAGTGACCGGTGAGGAGGGGGGGGAGGGCGGCGAAGACAAAAAAGAATTCCGATAACGTTATCGACAAACGTACGCACATTACTATTGTATATACGTTTTCACACACGTACACAAGAGTATGGACGTATATATTATTTAAATATGAATATTGTGTTCCGAGTGTACGACGACGACGACGACAACGCATGTTTATCGGAACGGCGTGGGCGCTCAGTCCGCCGCGCTGTCTCAATGGCACATAATACGTATCGCGCGCTCCACCCGCACCAATAATAAATTTACTGGACGTCCGATCGGAGCGGATGATTGCTATCCGTCGTCGTCCAACGGACCGGTAACGCACGTGTTTTCACATAATAATATGTACACACGGACGTTACGTGTATGCAGAGGGGAAAAAAAGAGGTACACATACGTAGTGGACGTCTTTCTTTCGAGATATTATATTATTTATTTATTATTATTATTATTATTTTTTTTTTTTTCACTTTTTCCCCGACGAATAAAACAAATCCGTCGGGCGACAGACCACTCCCATTTCCGTATATATATAATATATATATATATATAAAGACACGGCCCGGAGCTGAAGAAAGATAGAGAGAGAGAGAGAGAGAAAAACGAAAAAATAAACGTACCCCTCGACCTCGCGTGATTAATGCAGTTCGCGTTATCTGCGCGCTTCGGGTTTCCTATAATATTATAAGTTATACGTATATACTAGTATATAATATACAGGTATATATATATATATATATATATATATGTGTGTGTGTATAATAAAAACGCACCACTGCGACGTCATCTTCGCGTGCAATCTGAGGGACGACGGGGTCGGTCCCCAACAGGCGTGCGATAACGTTTTGACAAATCGGCCGCATACCTAACACGGCCACGGCTAATGGAACGATGTTATATTTTTAGACTCCCGGTGAACCGAGGAATGTATTGGTTTTACGATTATATGTTTTTTTTTTTTTTTTTTTTTTATGTCCATACACCCAAAAATTCTACTAGAAGGAGTGCTGCTTACACGCTTGCGCCCCTGCAGTATCCGGTAAAAAATTGCATATATAGAGAGATCATTTTACGATTTTTTTTTTTTTTTTTTTTTAATTTTTTCATAAACGCAAAAGAAAAAAAATTACCGAAAAATTTTCGAAAAAGGTAAAAGCACGATTTTGTTCAAATCGAATATGGGTTTTTCGTTGTAATTCCGTAAATAAATTTTTTTTTTTTTTTTGGACATTTACCACCCCATTTTCGACTATTTACAGCAATATTTCATTTTCAAGCAATAACTTCATTAAAATAGTGATTTTTAGTTATTAGATATCACCGACCATAATACCGCTTGCAACATCCTACCACACGAGGGAGGCGCTTCAACCCCCTATCGGCTGGCATTTTTTATTATTTTCTATTTTCGGAAGTCAATCTGGTATCTAGTTTTTAAATAATTCCAACGAGTCGAAGTAACTACAATTTTGATTGGTTCAGTGTACGTTATATATACCCCAAAAAATATTTTTAAAAAAGTGAATAAAAATAAACCAAGCTCAAAAAAGGAGAATGCTCCAAAATTCATCGACTTCAACATTCTAAAAGCTTTTAATCTACTTTATTTTCCATTCTACCCGTTTTTCCATGACATCACTTGTTAGCTGTTTTCGGAAATTTGACCTTTTTTAATATTTTTAAAATGTATCTGTATTATATATGTAAACCTGTAAATTTTGGTACTTTTAATAAAGTTACGGAACTTTGTCCATATTCATAAAATTCAACTTATTAATTTTCTTTCTATGTAACTAGATTTATTTTTTTTTTAAGTACGTCAAATCGATTACTTTTGCACCCATAAAACTACGGTTAGGATGAACGCAGAATAATCGTCCATATCTAATTTTACAGCTGTTTACACAGACATTATGTATGAATGAATATGTTTGCAGCTTTCCCCACCCGCTATGGTCCTCATTTACCGCATTTTGTTGTGCAAAGTATATAATAAGCATTAGTTGACCAGTAATATTTTTTTAGCTTAGCTTGCAGGTCGGCCGAGTAACCTCTAATAGTATTAGAATATAAGTATTTAATTGGTTTTGTGGTATAGAATATTATATTTTAACTACCTATTTTTTGTTGCCAAATATTAATTATATTAAGGTTAGGCGGGAATACGGGTTAAGTGTATTCGTAAATATTGTTATTATATAAGCATTTTTTGGGGAGGGGGAGTTTGGGGGCTTGCTCCCAATGGGAAGTAAAGCTTATATATAAAATGCTAACTTTTCTTAGCCGTCTTTTCCATGAAAAAATCTCTTGTACATTCCTTTAATTCCTCGGGCCCATTTTCGCCACCACTAAAACATACAACGCTACCGCATACACCTACGTTTACCGTTACCATTTTCAAACTATTCTCCGGTCGTTTTTACGCCTTTCGTTCCTCTGTGTTTTCGCCTTTTCTCCGGGCTAGGAAGAAAAAATGTGGTTTGCAACTCGCCGATTTCCGTTATCACTCGACATTTTCCCGCGTCATAATATGGCCCTGAACTTCCGAAATTGGCTTTAGCGACCTTTGTAGGCTTTTTCGATGCCATGGATGTCAGATTTATGTTTCCCAGACATTTTAACTCCAAACTGAGGTTTTTTGTCTACCGGTCCTCCCGTACGACTGGGATGTTCGTTCCGAAAATGCGTACCCATATATTATCCGTCGATATACGTAACGGCGTCGTCCGTTATTTGAACAGTTTAAAAACGAGAAATTTCGACGAGTTTATCATCGATTGTGTAGCTTAGTCAGAGCGTGAATGAACTTTTGATACGGGTACACTGGTTCAAATCCCACTCCGCTGATCTGATTTCTTGACAATTTTTATCCAATATCCGAAATCGTAATATATTTTTTATCATTATAACTTTTATTATTTAATATATATATTATATTAATATATATATTAATTAATAATAATAAATTAATATATTAATATATTAATTTATTTAATATATTAATAATTAATATAAAAATAATAATTATTTAATAAATTTAATATTATTTAATATTGATTATAATTTTTTTTCAATTCTCTGAATTAAATTTTGTGTTTACCTATTTTATTCTATTATATAAATTATTTAAATGCGTTATATAATACTCATATTTAAGTATTTAAGCCTGACCCACTGAATCACAGATTAGGTACCTATAGGAATCTGAACAAAATAATCCTAGGCTAGGCTCTAGCAAACTTTCAAAATCAAATAATTGGTTTTTTTTTAGTAAACTTTAATAAACTTTTTTGGTAAAATTTAGTATAATCTATCACCTGTATATAAAATACCAACAATTCGATAAAATATAAATTATAATATGATATATATATATATATATATATATAACTTAATATAATATATTACGTTGGTACCAAATGTTCTAATTTTATTGTTAGTAATTTTTAAGTTCTATATACGTTTTTTCGGACAATATAATCATAGCAAATAGAGGTTATTTCAAAATTTTGAAAATTATTTATAGCTACTGTTAAGATAATATAGCAAATAATATTTTAAGGGGGAGTGTGATTAAAAGATAATTCTTAAACATAAATGTGTTTCGTATCATTCTAACTACAATGAAGTAAACTATATTTTGTTTTTCTTCTTAAATATAATTTTGTGCTCATTTTTGTATAATTTTCACAAAAATATTATATATTGTATTCTATTAACCGGGTTTATTATCCAGGTAATATAATATATGACTAATAAAATAATAATCAAAATGTATTATTATTTATATATTTTTTCATTTTTTTGTATTTTTACTCTAACTACGTATTTTATAGGCTTAAGTAAAATAAATACTATTTTTCTTTTTTTTGGCAATAACAAATGATTTTTTAACGATTTATTTTGTTACAAAATCTTAGTCTTATTTATAACCTACAAGGTCCCCATGTGTTTAATTAATTTTAATTAATAGTGATTACTTATTATATACATTAATCCTTTGTTAGGAATAATTTGAATAAATGACAGTAAAAACATTTTTAGCATTTATGAAATATAATTTCAACAATATACTATAAGGATCTTTTGTCAAAAATAGATTTTTTTAACTTTTAATAAATGTTTTTTTAAACTCGTATCGTTATTTTTAAGAATTATTTTATCCAAAGCAAAGTATTGGGCTGCGTATATATATGGTACGATAATAATGCACATGCGGTTGTATAATATAAAAATATTTTTCTTTTATTTAGTTCAATTTTTGAATGCTGAGTAAAGTTTGAAAAGTTTTCCATCGTATTCGGATCCGGTCCACGGATCTCCGAGCTGCACATATGTATTTGTTTAGAAAAGTTCCCGCAGTCGTATGTTTATAATATAGGTCGTTTTTTTCTCCTCTGTCGTACACCGTATAAACGAAAAAACGCGTAAATCAATCGATAAATATATTATGTGTGTATCGTAACTCCAGCATGTCTGAAAAGTTATGTTGTTTACAATTTACAAATACATATTTTAAACACTGGATGTGTACGCGCCATTGTGAATTCGTATATTTTTTCAATCTTTTGTACCCTGCAGCAATATATGTATATAGTCACAAACTATCGTTCTCCTCGTATATTTATTTATTTATCCTTCCAGTGTTGTTAAGTATAGCGTAAAATATCTATAAAAATGTATGTATATATAAAAAAAAAAAAACCCCCAAGATATATACGAGTATGTATGACAAATCGAGGCACGCAAGTGTCCGACGAGGATTTCGTCCAAATTTATGACATTATTATCCAAACTGCACAGTAATATCGTATTTTTGAGTATCTAGATAAAGATTCTCATCATTTATCGTTTTTAACCGTTTTGCCAACAGTATTATTGCGATACCGTACGAAATAATATATAGCGTTGTATGTCGTGGACTTTGTCCAATTCTCCAGATAATATTATGTATTAAAATGTGGTGTTCACGATCTCAATAATCGGATAGGTAAAAAAAAAAAAACAATAATATTTTAACGAATGTACTTACACACGAATGCAACGCATAATTAATACAATACAATACAATACAATACAATTATTATAGTGTTTTATACGTTGTCGAGTATACATGTCGATGGGGCGGGTACCTAAAACAATATACAAATGGTAATTTGAACATATTTTAGAAAATAATATATGTTAGTATATAAACGAATACGCGTTGAATAATATTCATTCTGACTAATGCATTTTTTTTTTTTTTTTTTTAATCGTCCTCGATACCGGTGCATAACGCTTATTAAAAGAATAATATAATATATAAGACTCCGAGTCACGCTCGAGA
>JAIPRL010010059.1:0-16306 GCA_025469235.1 Pemphigus obesinymphae
ATTATGTACAAATATATATTTTTTGGCGGTTTTTTTTTTTTTTTTTTTTTTTTTTTGTATGTGAGAAATCAAATTGACTTTTCATAAAATAAAACTACATTTTAATACCAGAATAATGATTTGTACAATGTTTGTTTCTTCAAATTTTGAAGTGGCATTCAGAAAAAATAACCAATTACACAACATTTTTCCGGATCGTCTGTATAACGACTAAAGAGAATTTTTCAGAGTCTTATTTACACAAAAAAAAAAAAAAAAGTAAAAAATGAGAAACGTAAAAATGATAAACGTATACTTTATTATAATATCCTTATAAAAATGAATTCTCAATATTAGATGACAATACCGTGTTAAAAGTTACTTTTGTAAGCATAATATTCCAAAAATAAACTACAGAGGAAAAATAAATTGTTAGTGAGAAAAATATACGATGGAAAAAAGTATTTTATATAAAAATAATATTAAATCGTGAATGAAGAACCCTTGGAAAATGCCATGTTCTTTCTATAGAAGTCAATGAATAGTAGCAATAGCGTACCGGGAGACTATATATTGTAGAAGTTCAACACCTATACCGTACTCTCTTTCCATATATTAGTTGAATAGAAATAAGTTAGGTAATTTTTCCTTTTATTCTTCAACAAGTTTAATAAAATGCATGTACCTATATATGTATATGTATATATATTATAAATACTCAGTGTTTGAAACATTCATTTTAAAATAGAATTCATTCACATTCACATTCATTGGAGTTTAAATTCAAAAATAAATTCACATTACATTCACAATCATTAGAAAAACGAATACCATCAAAAATGCATTTATTGCATTCAAAAAAAAAAAAATAAAAAATATATATATTTTTTAAGTCAAAATTTTGCAAAATAACGTAAGAAACTTGTTGAAAATTTTATGCTGATCTTAATAGGAGTTTAAACTCTTTATTTTAACCTTTAGGTCCACAGTTTTCGTCATTTCGAGTAATGCAAAATTCTGCATTATTTTCGGTTATAAACAAATATAGTATGTATGATTAATGGGTATAGCATCTAATATTAAGCAACAACAACAAGAATTATATTAATACCTATATCACATTTGTATTATAACAATTAATAAACAATTCAAATATGAATTATGTACATTATTCATATAACAAAAAAACGATTAAATATAATTGGAATAAAAAAAACATAAAATTACATTAATCATTACAAATATTTAATATTTTTCATGCCAAAAAAACAAAAACCATGTTTGACATAATATATTATATAATAAAAATAAATTTAATACATTTGTGATTTTATTATTAACTATGATAAAAATAAAGGACATTTCTCCAAAAAAAAAAAAAAAATCAAATAAATATAGATATATTATACCTTCATTTCAAATAAATTCAAATTCGTTGTTAAACATTCATATTTTGTGAATTGTGATACTTACGCCACGCTATAGTAGGTATGTAAAATACATCTATTGCGCGCGTCCGTTTAATTCTCATTTTACACCAAAATAATACGCCTTATGTCAAAAAAAAACTTTTCGACAAAAAAAAAAAATCGTGACATTATTAACAAAAGACACACGGTCATCAATATGAATAAGGAAAAAGAATAATAATAATAATAAGAGAATTTAAAACAAAATATATATTTTTTTAATGTAAATAATATGCATTCATTTGCATTCACATTCGTTAGTAAAATGAATGCATTCACATTCATCGTTCATAATTTATAAATTGAATGCATTCGCATTCGTCGTTCGCGAAAAAGTGATGCATTCGTTCCAAACACTGTAGATGTTACGGCTAAGAGTATATTGACATTTTTGGGGAGGAAATACCTATGCAAGTAGTATAGGTACAACATATTTTGTATGACGAAAAAAAAAAAATCGAGTAAAATGCACGTGTATAAATTATATAGTAGTGCCAGTGAAAACAACGTTAAAAATATTATTATTTAATGATTGGACGGTAAAGCTGGTAGGACGTTGGTGACGTGTCGTGGACAGTGGAAGATTTTAAGAGGCCGCGACACCGACGAAAAATCGACCTAAAAGCGTGACAAGACTGTGGGACTTTGAAAAGTCGGATTTCAATCCTGAAAACTGTTTGGAATTCATCAGTTTGACATCTAGGGATCGATCGAGGCGTTTATTTTAATTTTATTTTTTAATCGTGTTATCTATCATTAAAAATCAAAAATTTTAAACGTTGATTTTATTTTAATCTGTAATAATGGAGAAAAATGCCTCGATCGATCCCTATAGAAGACACATTCAAATCTGTTTACAGATTGTAAATCCGACTTTCCATAGTTCCACAATTTTGTCACGCTTGTTGGTCTTTTAGGTGGAAATTTCGTGATTACACAACAACAAAAAGTGATACGGGTACGGGGCTATTTTTGGATTAATTTTAAAATGTACATAAATATTTCTAAATTGTAAAGTTATTATTTTTCATAATATTTCTTAAAAATTGCCTATACAGAACCCCTTAAAAATCGCAGGTGTTGCGGCCTCTTAATTATTTACGATAGAGAAATGAAAATTACTCGATTGATATTTGGCTATCCACAACGCACGATGGATTGGGGGGGGGGGTTGGTGTTCTCGTCAGAAAACCGTATTAGACGAATTATGGGAAAATTTCAGCTAAAGTTAGAATAATATAAAAAGGGATTCAGAATGACACGTACAAAGTGACAAGTAGCCGCACTTATCACGTAATCGAGGATACCTGGGTGAGACGAACAGTGGACTTTTTTTTCGAGCGAGGAGATTTAAAAGAAAGGATATATTATCAGCTATAGCCTGTTACGTTGGTGTGCGATTAGCAAGTGCGTCAAGAAAATAACAGTAGGAGTATATGGTCACGTGGCGGACCCGGAGGATATCACTTGCGAATACAGCAGACCCGAGGAGACACGAATTAAGATATACAGGATGCCGAACGGTACCTTATCAAGTGAAGACAGAATGTTCTTGTTTCCCAATTTGACTTATAGCGCTATTTTGTCGCGGCGGTGGATTGTGAACTAATACAGCGTGACAATTTATTCAGAATCCGGGACAGTTTTTCAATCGAACTTAATATTTTATTATTCTGTGGTGATAACCATGAAAAAAATGGTGATAATTGAAGAACTCGCGTTGATGATAACAGAGTTTTATTTACCGCATTAGTTTGAAATTCACCACTGTCATCGTTTAGCGCTGCAAGTCAAATTGAGTAAAAAGAACATTTCAGACCGGGTAAAACACTGATAACAGATCGCCGTTCGGCATCCTGTATATCTTAATTCGTGCCCGAGGAGACGCGCACGATGAACCCAAGGACATTCCATGATATATACAACGCGCCTCGAGGATATGATGCTCGTCAGGATACAGAGTACGGATGAGTGTAAAAATGTAGTGTCCCAGCAATAGTGGAATACGAAGGTTATATTTAATGCGACGTGTAAATTTAACTACGTGATCGACGGCGTGAGAAAGACATCACACGGCGTTTACGAGACACATTCAATCTGAGTCCCGGGGCATTAAGCCCGAGTGACAAGTCTAAATTTCCAGTCGGTTAGACGGCCGAGAAAACAAAAGCGGATTGCCCAAGTGTTTTATTTCCGAAAAATTTTACAAAATTTTCTCGCAATTACATGTTTTCTACCGAAATTTAAACATAATACTCTTAATTTAATTTAGTTAATTTGTTTACAGCTGAAATTTCGATCGTTAAATTTTAATTTAATTTTTTTTTTTTTTTTAACTTTTGATGTTCATTAACTACTTTTCACTGAAAACATGTTAACTGGCCAAAATACGGTAATAATAACAAATCTGCCATTTCTCATATCGATATTATTTTATTACCATTATACATTTTTTATCATAATATACTACCTATATATACCTACTATTTTATCAATAAATATAATATTAATATAGAATGTGTTGTCAATTTAACAGTAAATTTTCAATTTGATGATAACTATTATATCCACATAATAAAAAAAGTATAATTATTATTTTTATATATATTTTGTTAAAACAATAATTTTTTTTTTTTTTAATCCTCCTAATAGTAGTTAATTGTACGAATATGACAAATTTGTTTTGATAAACTTTGTATGATATTATATATTAAAAATATTACAAATAGAGATTTTTTTATTAAAAATAATGTTTATTGGCTACATAGTAACAGTAAAATTTCTTGATTGAATCGATATTTTTCTCAATATAATCAATTTTTTTATTTCTTGAATAAATTATTACATTAAGAGGACACTATACTGATGCTTTTCAGTGGTAAAATTATTTTTACGCGAATACATTAAACAGAGTGTTAAAGTAATTTTAGAGTTTTCACCTATAATAAAAACGAGAAAACCAACTTACAGAGTTAATCTCGTTTCAGTTTTTTTTAATTTAATAATTTTTTTTTTTTTGTTTTTTTATTCAATTATTTTGTAATGAAAATGAGTTAATTATTTCACCTGTTCTAAATCACAATGACATTATTTTCCTTATTTATTAATTTAAAAAACAAAACGAGCTATAATCCAAAACATTGTCTTCGAGACATTTTATAATAGGTATTTTAACTCGAAAATCACTTTATGAACCGTTTTGATGCGTACGTACACATATTATTTTCAACGAATATTGCGATTACACAAAAATAAAACGTTATTGCAACATTTTTTTTAAACAGTCAGATTTGGATTTCAATTATAATTTCTTAAGAATTGCCAACTTTGAATCCCTTAAAAACGACGATTGTGTAAAGTTTTCTTAAATGAAAGTATATGAATGTCCGTTGTTAATTTCGGTATCCTTGGTTAGGTCAGGTTTTCGGTCGGGTAACACGGTCCATGATAATAAAGTCTTTGGGAGTCGTGACGGATGACGTATATCCTCGGTAATTTATTTGGACGGCCGTATATAGAGTAATTCTACCGCAGACAGCTTAATTAGCCGACCCGGGAGTTATCACTATATACCGTCTTCGAGTTGTTGTATACATATATATATATATATATATATAAAAAAAAAAAAATAAACTATATATAATATAATTGCGCCTTCGGTAATCCAAGGCTGTAATTCCCGATGGAAATACGGTTTACTACAACAGATTGGTAAAAATCGCTTTATTTCGGAACACCTTTGTTTATTTGTGTCAGTTATCTGCACAGTTGTAACTTTATGCCGAGTAAATCGTCAATTGATAATAATTGGACAATGGAAAATGAAAAAAAGACAAATTATTAAGACATATAAGATAATAAAATTATTAAAACAACGGTGTTAGTGATAACGGTCCTTATCAGTGGTCACAAACGACATATATATCCGTCGGACAATCGGATTTTAGTCACGACGGCGACAACGCTGTTTCGATGGATAAATACGTATTCAACGCGCTGAATTTTAGACCGCTATCGTTTGAAAATACAAGTAAATAAATAATCTCTTATTGCATCGTCCCTAAAATCGTATACACAAAACAACGCCGCAGGTTATCTTGTATAAAATATGCTTTCTTTAAAAATAGGACGATTTTTCATTGAAGAGAATTTCGTGAAATTTCATGTGCCACTTTTCGACCGGGTGTCCATGTGGGTATTTTATTTTCCATTTTTCTCGCTTTTTTGCATAGGATTTACGAGCTTTTTCCGTTTTCCTTTCACGTGCATTTCCTTGTATTTTCCGATGATGCAAATAAAAGGTACACGACCGTATCTTTCTGGATTCACTGTGTATTCTATGGCCAATAGCTTACATAACCAGTATCACCGGAGATAATGGGCGGTTATCGATATGCGGTAATCGGTATCCCGATAATATCGTATAATCTAACTCTTATTATCAATCACCGTTTATTTGTTTGTTGTCGGTTTGTATAATGTTTTATATATTAGGTATTGTACGAAACAGTGACAAAATTGAGATATCTATACAACATAGATCCAGACCTGTAATATAGGTATAAATACGTTTTTAATTTATTATAAAAAATAGTCAAAGTTTCGAGTCCATATTCAATTTTTACAAACGTCCATCGTAGTTATTAACTTTAACCATGGCCAGTAGATTTATATTATAATTCATAATGATTAGTTAGATAGTTATAATAAGTTATTTATCATATAGTAGCTTTTATTATAATTATTATTCAATATACCCAAATGGTTTATTTGCCGACTATAATGGGGCCCGTATGGTATTCGAATATCCACGATTGTGACGTTCTACAATATATTATTTCCTACATTTTGTATGAGCTTTTATCATAACTGAAGTATGATTTTACCGGACATTCGTACATTTTTGCTTGACCACAATGACAAATCCAAGAAACCATAGCGGTTGGATATATAACTGTCCCATAGAAAACGATGAACGTCCCATTATGAACTTTAACAATAAGTGACTTTTACGAATCCCGATATAGTATACATCCATATGGTAAGTATTCGAAATTAGTCATACTCAAAAAATATCACCCTTAAACTCGTAAATATACAATAAATAATCTTGTATATAATATGCTATAATATCTTCCATGGTTCTTAATCTTTATTTTTTTTTTTTTTTATTATTATTCATTCCCCGGACCATTTTCGGTCCTGTCGTATTTACGATGTTTACATTCGTTATTTGAATATTTCCGACTGGACTCTATATTTAAATAAGAACCCAAAGGACCGTAAGTTTTATAGACTGATTTACAGAATCGGTGCGCCTATTTATTGAAATATGCTTTATTAAAATATAAATCGTGGAACTTGCATAGGAAAAATATTGTACAATTTTAATTTTTTTTTTTTTTTTTTTTTATAATAAAGTGTGGTCATAAGATTTTGGATTACTTATTTTGTAAGCCCAATCTATCGGAAACACATTAGGAATGAAGGACTATCTATTAAAAAGTGCATGAAGGCTATTTTCCGAAGATTTTGAACATTAATCAGGTAATTGACAATATTGTCTGGTAAAAAATTTCATTCGCAGACTAATATGTATCCTGATAAAGTACTAAATCTTGGTACACGAATGGCACTCAAAATATATTGCTCACGAATGAAGTTTCACTCACAAGTATAGTCTCACACAAAAGAACAAAATTGAACTTACAAGGATTTGCACCCGTTAGGTGTTGCGTTCAGGCCAGCAATATCAATGGTATAAGTATAATTTGACCGACTATATGGTAAGCACTAATCCAAAAGTAAAGACCGAAATATCCTGAAAAAGTTGTTCGTAATTTAAATAGTTTTCGAAAAAATTTTAAAAATTTGGCGGTAGATAAAATATCCTAAAAAAATTATTTTCAAAACAATAAAAATGGATAAAATATTATATGAATTTTTTCTGTGTTACACTACAGTGCAGTATAAATTAGTTAATGAAATTGTTTAATAGTAAAAATTCATTTAACAATATTTTCCATTTTCCCCGGGAAAAACGGACATTTTCATCTCTATTCAAAAGTTTTTAATTTACCGATTTTTTAAATGTACATTCTTATAATAAATTATTCAGTGTTTTATAGTCTATGGTTAGAAATGTAAATGGTCAAATTATAGCAGAACTATTTATTATTAAATAAGTATTTTAGAGAGAATAAAACTATCCTAAGTCGGTATTATATTAAAATTTAAAGATGCTTTCCGGAACAATTTGAAAATCCAATTATAAACCTTAAATTATTTTTGATCTTGTGATAGTAAATTCTATATGCCTACTGTTCAATGCACGGTATTCTACATATATTTATATTTTAATTATAGAGACCAGCTACTCTTAAAACACAACAAAAATGCACTTAATAAAAAACATATCATTAAAGACCTAAGAATGTTAAAAAAACCTTCATAAATATTAATTTACTTAAGTCATATAAAATGTGTATGCCAATTAATTAACAATTATATAATAATACATATTATATTGTCAGTTAAATAAAAAAAAATTCTAATTTTTTCAATTTCTATTTGATTATAGATTATTGGTAATTATCATCAGTTAGAATTTATAATCACTAGATACAAGTAGTTATTTATAATATGAAAAATAATTTGTTATTTTGAAAAATGTTGTTAATATAGAAGATCTTTATATTAAATTAACATTCGATAGAACCTTTTAATTAGCAGATATCTAATGCATATAAACGAGATGGGACCTATACACACTATTACATTCTTGGTAGGTATTATATTTTTGTTCTATCATAATTCAAATAAAATTGATCAGTTACTGAATTTTCGTTTAATAAATTAATAATAAAAAAAAAAAAAAACCTATTACATTATTTTATATAATTCGTACAAATGTCGAATAGTCCATATTATGATCATATTTTTTACATTTACACACAAATTTGATTTAATTTTTTTAAACTTTATTCATATGAGAAAGCTTTTTAAAACTTTTAAACTTTAACGATGGCATATATTATTTATCGATTAAAATATTTCCTTCATACCAATATGGATTAATTATAACAATAACGATAACATACACCTCGACTAATGGGTGCTCACAAGGGGGACAGGTGAGAGACAATTCCCCCCCCCTCTAGCTCATTACTAAGTTAAAAAAATTATATCCAAAATCCAAATTCAATATCCCAATATTGTAGGTACATTCCGACTGCAGTTATTATAGAACTATTCATTTTTAAAGTACTGTTATTTGTTTATTTATAACAATATCTCAATATTGAACAAAAATTATGGATTAAAAATTTAAATTACCAATGACCAATATCCGTATTTTTGTTGATAACATTTGGTGATCATAGAATTCCGCCAATTTATTATCACAATATATTGTACATGTATGCATGTATTATATATATTTGTGAATATTCATAGATGATAAAGACATCAATGTGAATATTATGTTTTTCGTTAATCTAATTTGTGATTTAATGATAAATACTCAAAATAGGCTGTTTTTACGTAATAACTACCTACCTAATAAATAATACTAATAGGTACCTACTCAAATTTAGTGAAAATATTTTTATTTTACTCTTTATCTACAAAGCCGATTACAAAAATATTTATAAAAGTAAATATTATATAACGTTGATTTTGTTTTCATCTGCAATAATAAAAAAAAACGCCTCGATTGTCTTCTAGAAGACAGGCTCACGAATGGCATGTCTATTTTCAGATTTTAAATCCGACTTTCCAAAGTTCCAAAATTTTATCCCGCTAATTATATTGGTCTCTTGGGCGGAAATATCGCGATTGGGCCAACGACAAAAAGAGGTACAAAGCTACTTTTAGATTAATTTTAAAACGTACTTAATATTACGAAATTGTTAGAATTGTTTATATTTGTTAAACATTTCCTATACGGAACCCCTTAAAAACCGCAAGTGGCCCTCCCTTAATAATGGGGTTTTTTGATTTTTAATACAAATTAAGGTTGTCCCACTCCCCTGAATTTTCGCTTGCGGGCGACCTTGCCTCGACTAATTATTCGACTAACTACAAAATCACAGAGTAAAAGTAAAAAATATCGATATTATGCCTACCGATTTGCTGATCGATTAGTTTATTATTATTATTATTATTAATAATGTTGTTTGCGGTGAAAATATTTGATTTCGAAACAACGGAATCCAAATGCAATGGTTATTTCAATATGGAGGCCCGCGAAGTATTATCCTGCCTAAATATTATCCGAGTAAAATCACGATATTTCATTGTATTGGCACGAATGCAATTGTTTCTTTTCGTCAATGACACTTCAATCACTGTCCCTTATTTATACTGTCTGACACTTTTTGTACTTTTTTTGTAATCAATATTTATGTATTTATTGTTAATTTAAACAGGCTAACAGGCCCAATCCATGTTATATATGTGCGTGTAGTAATATAGTAATAAGGTAAATTTAAAAAACAGTAGAATTGAAGAACGAGTAAAAAAAATAGTACAATTAACGAATATTATAAAAACATAAATCACTGATAATACCTATAGTAATATAATTACAAAAATACTCAATAGAGTTAAAATTAAATAAATCTCGTGGATCTAATTAGAGGAGCTTATAATTTATCATAGTTAGTTCTATGAAATTGTGTATGAAAAGTATAAGTATACTTAGTTTGTGCAATAAGAAAGGATTTTGAAAAACGTTAATTTTAATGGGTTTAAACGGAAAAAAATCAAAATTTTACGTGTAAATTGTATACCTATTATTGGATATAGATAGGTACATTTTTTTTTCACCAAGCCCAAACAATAAAATATAATTTTTTAACTATGATAATGAATGATGATCAAGAATACAAGAACAAGGACTTAAATTCCACAATCGCAATTTTTTTATTAAATAATATTTTATTATACCTACCCGTATTATATTTCAAATCGACTTTTGCGGTATTTATCAATATTTTTATTAAATATAATTTACATATGTTGTGTGTAACCCGTTACACTCGAGCGAGAACCGAGCAAAGTGATATTTGAGTTCTTGTTAAAATCCGAGAATAGTAAGTTCGATACATTTTTGAATTACTATCTATCAACTTTGTCAACCTATATACAACAGAAACACTTTTTGTGTGAAGGACATTTATTATCTTTTAGAAAGCGAATTCCCAAAATTCCTCCGCAGATGAAATATTTTTAAAACTAATTAATATTAACAGTATCGTTTCTCAAAAAACTTACATACGTATACTCAATTAATAATAAATGGTTTAAAATATGAATTCGAATTACAAAATATTGTGTGTTCGAATTTCGACAGAGTGCCTACAGAGTGATAACAAATTTTAACCGATTTTCACACAGATATGTAAAATTAATACCAATATGTGGACAGTTCCGGTTCTAGGGGTGGGGGGGGCGAACCGGTGCACTTGCCCCGGGCGCCATTATGATGGGGACGCAAAATGTAAAAATATTTAAACTTTTCGTCCCGTTTTTGATCCCGTTGATCACTTAATTTTTAATAGGAATTGACAATGTCCTTTTTTTTTTTTTGCTTATTAAAATTTAAAAAGGGTCGCTACAATTATTTTTTGCCCCGGACGACAATTTCTCCCTAGATCCGACACTGTATGTGGACAACAAACAATAACATTGACTACCATGCAACTATGGCGTCGGCATCAATGTCCCATGTCGTATAACGAGTTTAACTATTTGGTGTTTTATATCATATCTGTGTTATTGGCAAAATAATTTATATACCTATAGTTGTATGTTGCAACTACATTGATAACTGGTGGAGCCAGTTTTCGGACCGAGTGATCTGTCTGTGTCGCGATTGTCGAAAATTTTGAATAGATTTACGCATTGACTTGACAATTTGTATTTTATATTATTTATATTTATATTTTTAATATTTATAAAATCCGAGTATTTAATAAAATTACAATAAATGAGGTATTAAATATAAACATCTTCTACATTTGTACTGTATTCCGTTTGCTTAAAATCATTACTCATTACTAGGGCTCGGATTTCAATGCATTTGCATCTTTTTTTATGGAATGTCTTACACGATACATTTCAAGCTACAAATGTGTTTTAAGTACTCCATGTTGTAACTAGAAAATTTTTTTGTGGCATTTTTTGCGTTTTTAGCGGTTTTTATACATTTTGGGGCATTTTTTAACTTTTTAAGACATTTTTGACCTATTTTTCGTATTATGACTAAAAAAATTGACTTCATTGAAATATAAACGTAATATAAATCATTTTTATTTTGAACTATATAACATCAGGTAATCTGGTTTTAAATTAGACAAGGCTGAAATTTATCTTTATGTCACACCAACCAATTGGCCGATTTAATTGTATACAACTTTTATTGGAGTATTTTCTTATCGAACGATAATAATGTATCATTTTACATTTATTCGGTGGTGCGTGTGGCCGATTGTCGGACGCTTTTAGTCGTGTTGCGCATTACGTCGAAGGTACTGCAGGTGCGTTTCGCATGTTCAACATATTTTTGTTTGCTGAATTTTGATATTTATTTATTTCATTATTACAAAAATAAAATGATTTAATGTAAATTTAGGTCATAAGTGCATTTTTTTGATATTTTTAGATTATTACATACATTTCTTGATTCAAAAATTGCAAGTACTTTAAGTATTAGCCGTACTATTTATGTTAAAATTGCACTGAAATATGTCACACAAACACAAAGTGGGTACTTAGGTAATATTATAAACTATAATGCATGTTACAACTTATGAACCACCAGAACCAGACTCCCAAGTTCTTACTATCTGCTCTTGACCAAAATGATTTCCCTAAATTAACGTCCTCGACTTAAAAAAAGCTTTTATTCATTTTTCTTTTAAAATTTCGTTTCTGGGCAATTGGAAGAAAACTCATTTTTTCATTGTAAGACGTACATTACATTACACAGGACTTTGGAGACATATTGAAATGCGAGTTGTTACCAGAGATATGAAAAAAAAAAAAAAAAAAAGTGGTTAACGCACAAATGCCACAACATCAAAACTAATATTTTTATAACTTTTTCGAAAAATGAAAATTATTTCGGTGATTATCGTGCACGTGCGATGTGTTTATGTTTTGACTTGTCAATTGTGATAACATTAAGAAATGTGAGTGTTAGTAGAGCTTACTTAGTGGTAGTAGTCAACTATCAAACTAATTGTAGAGCTAGCACCCGTGCATCGAATTCTGATCCCGGCCGTATCACACAAAAGGACTATCGACGACTAACCGGTTCTTTACAATCGTGGTCTGTACCGCGGATTCGGTATACCTATGTATTCATATGATCCGCGGCTAAACGGGAGATCAGACACGGCAGACGGTCGACATGATTATATTCCGTGTGTTATTCCTAAGATTCATCTACCGATGTAGCGGATTTTTCGGCGGATTGATTAGAATTCAGGAACGCATTTTTTGTTAAAGCGCTAGAACATGTTGGTTATTTCTTATAACCACAATCAACCACGATAATTATCTTTATCTAATCAATAATTGATAATAAATATTTAACAGATATTACCAATAGGTAGGTATGAATAGTTAGGATTAGGAGTTTAGGACATAAATAGTACCTACCTATTGATTTGTTTATAATAAGTTTAAAATATTTTGTTATAGAATAATCAAAAACTAAACGTCTATAGAATGTCTCGATATATATATATATGTCTGGATACCTAGAGTCAGTGGCGTATTTAAGGAGGTGTTTTAACACGTATAACACCCCTCCCCAGAAACTTTCTCCCTCACATAAACATAAGATAGTTTTATAGCTGTTACTCGCACTTGATAATAATATTGTCTATGTAGGTATTTAATATAAAGACAGATTTTGATGTTTTTGTTTTTTTTAATAATATCAATATCAAATAGAAGTGAACTACGTCACTATTAATGTACATATATATATATAAAACATTTAAACCTCCAACTGCCCAGAAAATATCGTATCTATACTACTGCAAAAGAGTAAATCGTGAACGATATTTTCTGTTCCATTAATATGTTAATATGTTAATATTCAATTTTAGTGTGTATAAGTATACTTTACTTTGAAACGTATATCACTGAAAAAATATTGTGAAAACGTCCGAAATCGTTTCTACTTCTAAATTTTTTATGCAAACACAGTTCGAATGGGTAAGTATAATTTCCGTTTTAAATTAACATTAACCACGAATCACAGAAAAAGTAAATACAATATATAGACACAAAATTATGCAATTAAAATAGAATAGGCACAGAATTACCACAATATTGTGTACTGTATATTATTAAATACGCCACTTCATCAATATATTTTGTATCCGTAATTTTTCCCGCGAACAATTCTTATCAAAATCCATCTGGTTTTATATTCGACCCGCCGTATAATAGCAGATTGCTGATAAAGCAATCCGCTCGATTACCTCCCCTCCAGCGGCTGACCAATCTGATGAATTCAGGAACGCACGGATTATGTTCTACTACAGTGTGGGTTCAACGCCCCTCCGGTACGGTATTGGAATTTGTGTATAATTTTGTTAGACCACCCGCCTCGACTGCCCTGGAAAACACCGTAAATAGGTATATTATATTGTATGCATGACAAAATAAAGAGGTATGTCGGCAACCTTTTGACACGCATAAGATGGCTGCCGTCTTGCTCCTTATCAGTAGGTACATTTACTATCAATTAACCGTATATTTATTACAGAATAGAGTAAATATAAACAAACGTAATATTGCGTACTAAAATTGAATATAAATAAATAAAATATTTGCTTATAAATTTTAGTTTTTTTCGTTTACCTTTTGTACGTATGCGTGTCCATAATTTTCTTGTTGGAGTTATTCAATCTAATATATATATTCTAATACCTATTCTAATACAAATCCGGATTGTTTGAATTGTCTTGTGATCGTTATTCGATCCAATGAAAAGTGGAGCACGACATACGCCATATTTGCGCAGAAAATCGTCAAAATGAAATTGTTGCAGTCATACCTCTTTATTTTGCCACGATTATTATACATAATATGTGTGTGCGTGCGCGTGCAGTAATCATAATTATAATTATATACGTGGAAAAGCCGACATTTAATCGTCATCATTCCGTCGATTGGCCGGCCGAGTCAACCGAGTTCGCCTCGCCCCGTAATAATAATAATAATTATTGTTCGTTATTACATCGGACGCGTTCGGATATCCGATTATTTTCACTAATTCCGTGTTCATGATCCAACGCCTAATAATCATAACAATAATAATTAATAAACACGTGGGTAATGTTGTCGTATGGAAATATGCGAACACGTATATAATACAAGAAGAATATGGAAGTGTAGCAGTTTCGTCCTAGAAATAATAATAACAACAATAATGATAATTATTATTTTCGATGGAAGGCTATTTTCGTATCGCGTCGGTATAGCGAAGTCGAGACATTTTTCGTAAGGAAACTTAAAAAAAACGGGAGGGAAATGGAAATAACGTGTCCTTTATTAGAAAATTTCGCCATAAATCCAAAGTATACAAAAAAAAAAAGTGTTAAAAATATAAATAATTACAATATAACAACGTAACGGAACATAATACGACGATTATTATTTACCATCAACCGTTATCAATATGCGTTAACGTCCTTGCTCTGGTAATTATAATAAATTAGGACCAACAGGGAAGTGCCTTCGTCCTGGCCTGTCCAAAAAAAAATTGTCGACCTCACCGTTTTCGGGAGGATTTCTCCTCGAGTTTTCCAAAAATAATTCCTATAATCAGTCGGCTCAAACGTAGTAAAAATAACACCTACATATCTTTCAGTAATAATGGCATTTACGATTTTGCTCGGGGACAATATTTATGTACCTTTATAGACGAAACACGATTAAAAATATTTTTAGGATCAAACATCCGAAATGCCCTCACTCGTTGTCTCGGTACCGTTATAATATTATTCATCACGTAAAATATTAAAAAAACATGCTCTTTATTCAAAGCATTTCCACAAGAGCACTTCTGTAAGACCAAACTAACCGTGAATCTCCGTAAAACTATACCCCATAAATAAAAATTAAATTATTTACATAAAAGGCATGTTTTTATGAATAACTCTTATTAACTTATATTTCATTCAAGTTAATGTATTTCGCGAGCATTACGCCTATATAATATACAACCTTCCGCCGTTTTACGTACACGTCCCCAAAGTATCTTTTGTACGAAAAACGAAACAAATAGGTAAACGGAGTAGTAAAAAGGTATACACGTTCCCGTTTACAATTTCCCGTTATTTTTTCGAAAAAACACATAGGAGTTATAGGATATCGAGAAGTTGATTTACGATGTATTTTATTTTTCGTCTGTATAGACTTAAATGTAACGTACTAACTAACCGGGTTTAATATTTCAATAAAAAAAAAAAAAAAACAAAAAAAAAAAAATCGTTTGAAACTAAAATGTAAATTGATATAGACTCTGATTAATAAATAAAAATTATATAATATACAGTTACAAGTTGTGATTTTTTAACGAACTCGAGTATCGTATTTCTAGAACACGAATACGCGTGACACGATGGCAATTTATAATTTTACACTATTACACTATTGTCGTTTTGAATATTTTCCAAAAGTACAATATTGTAAAACCAAAAAGTACCGACCAAAAAAAAAAAAAAACAATAATAATATATATAATTAAAAACAATCAACTGTTTTACGTTCTATTTTACTTTAACATAATTCTATATTTTATATATTTTATATAGAAGGATTTTCAGGTAAAA
>JAIPRL010010060.1:0-16303 GCA_025469235.1 Pemphigus obesinymphae
ATGAGTGTAAAGATCGGAGCACTCCTTCTGGTAGTAAATTTGTTAACAGAGAAAAAAAAAAAAATAAACATCATTGTAAAACCACTAGCTCCCTCGCTACGCTCAGAATCTAAAATACTCCTTTTACTTTCAGCTCATTGATTCATCTAGGAGCCACCACCATTCGTGACTTAATTTTAATTTATTTTTCCTGTCATGGTTATATTATATAATGATATATTCCAGGCACGAGTTCACAGTAGGGATAAAAACCTAATACCGGGACATCCAACAATATCTCTCCCGTTAGAACATGATTTAAATTTGTGTATATGTGAAAAATATGATGGGAAATAGGAAGAACCAAAAAATAACATATAATTACAATAAATTAGGCTAAATTAGGGTCACTTACATTTAGAAAAATAAAAAGGGTCATTGAAAATAAAAATAGGCAAAAATAAATAAAAAGACATTCAAAACTGTACACCAAAAATCCTGGAATTATTCAGGAAAACGGTAAATAAAAGAACAATCAAGGTAGTTTTTTCTCCAAATTAAAAAAATACGGGGTATATAAACAGGACGTACTTTTTAAAAACGAAATACTCAATTTGAGATCGCTTTCCATGTTATTAATCGTATTATTTTTCAATCAGATAGTGACTTTATAGTTGATTAGGAACTTAAAACATAGGAGTATAATTTGTGTTCTCAATCACACATAAATTAAATTAGGAAGAATGCTCTAAAAATTGTCATCTGAGAACGAAAAATTTCTCTATCAACAAATTTTTCAGTAGAGCGTTTTAAAGTTTAAAATTATCAAAAATTCTGTACAAGTTAAAATCTCGGTTAGATGGACGAATTAAAGAAATTTCAAGATAAATAACCGCTGAAAAAAATAATCATCGTATGTAAGAATAAGAGATTTTCCAAAAAAAATTGATTTAGCACGTTTTCATTTTCAGAAACTCTGTTCTTTAAATGAAGAATTTTTGATGAACTGTATCTTATATAATATTAAAACCATATTCATGTTGTTCATTACATTACTCTATTTTAGATAATGGTTCAATAATATGAGATCATTACACATTTTACAAATTAAAATATTTGTAAAATGAATAGGGTTTAACGTAAAATATTTTAAATTACACCTCTGTGTCTCTAGTTCCTACATTTTTGTGCCCTGTCCGATCACAATAGGTTCAGATTAATTTACGTTTTCTACACAGAGACCAATACTATGGGTAATAACTCTATATTACTCTACTCAAAATATACAACTTTATATTTCATTATTTAATTTATTATAGTATTTTTTATCTTAACTATATTTTGTATTTAATTAAATAGTTATCAATTTTGTATCGAATATAATTATAATAAAGATATACAATCAATTTAGTGGGTATATTAAAATGGTTGTTTTTAGTTTTGGGCCCATAGAAAAGGCCTTAACCGTAAATATTATTTTATATTTATATTGTTGAGTTGATGTATTTTTTTTAATAAAATCGTAAGGCGATATTTCATAGCAATCACGTACTGTATACAACATAACATTACGGATTCACTGACCTTTCGATTTTCGGTCCGATTCCATTTCAACGATGACGTGATCGGGATCCCGTATTATACTGCCTCTCATATACGCAGAATACGTGTCGTAATTACACATAGTGTATTATAATAAGCATAAAATACGTATTTCTTTTGTTCATGTCTGATCCAAAGAAACACACACGGACTTGTTAACATCATATTCTGTTTGTACATACGACAGTGCTTGAATCGGAATTATTGAACAGCAGGAAAACGACAAAAATGAGTAGAAACAATAAAACAAGGCTCGTTTCCCCGCCCGATAAATTTACCATTTCCATTTTTAGGCACTTAAGGTTCACAATATAAAATTATAGTATTAATACATTTTTCGAGGAGAATTTACAGACCAAACAATATTATAACGTGACACAAATGTATAATGTCGCGGCCAGATTATACGTAGATTCGTAAAGGTATATTGTATCGCCGTTGGAAGGCGTTACTTTCAGAAACGGGATATAATCATTCCATCAAAAAAGAACGGGAACTCAATGCTAGAAAACGGGACGTCTGGGTCTGACCATATAGACCATGACAAAATAAAGAGGTATGACTGAAACAATTTCATTTTGGGGCATGCTCCACTTTTCATTGGTCGAAAAATGATCACAAGATAATTCAAACAATCTGAATTTGTATTAGAATATTAGAATATTAGAATTTATATTAGATGAAATAACCTCAACAAGAAAATTATGGACACACATACATACGAAAGATAAACGAAAAAAACCAAAATTTAGAAACTAATATTTTATTTATTTATATTAAATTTAAGTACTTAGTATTATGTAATAAGTATACGGTTAATGGATAATAAATGTACTGATAAGGAGCAAGACGGCCGCCATTTTATGCGTGTCAAAAAGTTGCTGACATATCTCTTTATTTTGTCATGATATAGACTAGGCGCGTACGCGCGAGTTGTGTGTGTGGAGAAATACAAACATTTTTTTTTTTTAGGGCGGTAAGTTTACGAAACCAAAACCACTGTCCAAAACACACGGAGCACGGGAAAAATAAAAAGCAGGCGAAGAAGACAAGGACGGGGAAAAATACGGTAGCCACTAGCTATATCGGTGTTTTAATTATTTAATTTTATGTTATTCCATGATTTCCATGCGTTGTTTCTTCTTACAAGCGTACCTACCCGAATCGCACACTCCGTCTTCCGAATGAATCACGCCCCCTTGTCACACAGACAACTGCAGATAGCACGTATTTCGGACAACGTTGAAAATAAAACGAGGAAAAAAACCATTAAATCTTCCAGAGAGAGAGAGAGAGAGAGAGAGAGAGCAAAAAAAAAACGGTATAGAAAACCGATCGGACGGGATACCGAACCAGGTATAACAATAATAATAATTATTGTAATCCGCCTGTGCCGGCTACCGGGCGAGCGCGCGTACGGATATAAATTATTTAATTGAAGACGCCCACCGTACTCTACGGGACCGTCCGAGACGCACACGTATCATACATTTACAATATTATCCGCTCGGCTCTCCTTCGTCCATGTCGTATAAATTTTATATTATACGTGTATTATTTAAGCGCGTATACGGTATAAAAAGGTTAATGCGGTTTTTTTTTTTTTTTATATTCATTATTACAAACAGAAACATATTATAAACAGACAATATCATTCGATCGTTTAAACGCCTATATCATTATTATTATATTTACCGATCATATATATATACAGGTTTTTTTTTTTTTTTGTTTTTTTTTTCAATATCTAAACATACGATCGACGCTGTCGGGTAAAACGGTGCTCGTGTACGTTATACGAAAATCGCCTCCGAAACCGGTCGTCCGAGCGCAAGACGAAAGTATTATTTTAATAATAATAATAATATACGTATAACACGATATGATCGAGAACACCGTGCCCGAATCGACGTACACGATAACACACTTAACCCGAACGGCGTACGACCGTCCATCTCTGCGGTATACCTAGGTAGGTATAATAATATTATTATTATATTCTCTCCGTATAAACACGCACGGAAAAATATATTAAAATATTGCGAGGGGATTTCGTTTCCGCGAGACTTTTTTTTTTTGATTTTTATTTTCCTATATAAAAAGATACGTCGACGTTTTTTTTTTTTAAAAATTCCAAATTTTGGGTAATGGGTCCGCGAAAACACGGCAAAGTTACATGCAAATCATAGGTAAAGCATATATACTATATCAATAATATTACAATATAATATGTTTTACGGACTAGGTATACACTACAGAATAAGTTGAAGATAAAAGATTCTAATATTTTTAATATTTTCCTTATTCTGTGTACTTACATAATTTACGTTCTACAGACGTCCCAGGAGAGCAATCATTTCCATACCAAACAGGATATTTCCTCGTCGGTGCGGAATCGATAATTCGTTTTCGGTTCACCTGTTATAGTAGAATTAGTTCTGCCGGAATCAATTCTTATATTACCGGAATCAATAGATGCCCATTGTGAATTGTAATTTGTATTTCATATACAGTATTTGAAATATTCTTAGAAATATTTTTTTTCATGTGTATTTAAGTGTATTTAGTATAGTATTTTTAATACTATTTAAATGTACTTTATTCCTCAAACGAATAACATATACTTTTTTAGGTTCCATTCGTATTTTTAAAAGTAAATATTTTATTATGTAGCCGTCATACTCAAATGTTAATTGTCCACTCAGAATCTCAAATGATTAAAACTCCTCAAACGCACATTGACGACTGTAATAATAATATAATTACTTAAAGAGTTCGTTAACAAAACATATAGTATATATAAAAAAGTATTTTAAAAATATTTAGAAATTTTTTGTAGAATATTCTATATAATTTAGGAATATTATTAGCAAAAAGTAATTCGATATATATTCGGAATAATTCTTTTGAAAGTATTATGAATCGATGTAATTTTTAGATGTATTGGGAAAATTATGTATTCGAAACAATTTTATAAAGTATTTTACTCAAGTCTAATTATGATAAAGTATTAAATACAATAGAAAATACAATATATTTAAATGTGTGTTAAAAATACTTTTAATATAATTTATTATAAATGTATTTAAATAGAAATAGAAATTAAGTACTTCATGTAATATTAATATTAACTCTTCTATAACTATCTAAAAATCAAAAATTTAGATTTAAAACCGGTTCCGGTAGGAGACAAAAAATTTTGAAACCTGGGAACCACTTATCGTTATTTTTTTATACGACGGTTTTCTGTTACGGTAGTTTATGGTTCACCAAAGGTATTTAACCAATAAAATAATTCAAGACATTGTTATATATCATTGTCAAACTATTTTTAAAGCATAGATAGGAGTTACCTTCGAATATATAATAATATAAAATTAGTCGTTTTATCTCTAAATTTTATCTGAACGCTATGTTGAAAATTTGATGCAACAAAATTTATCCTATATATACCTTGTTGTATTTTCTAAAATAATATATTTGCGAGTGATTTCTTCTTAAGATAGGTACGTTTTTTTTTTTTAATAAAATATTATGTTTTGAAATTTTTAAACTTTTTGTGAACTTAAATTTCTAGGAACATAACTTTTTTTAAAAATTTAATGATTATTATTATCATACTGTTTTTAAATTAAAAAAATATATTAAAAATCTTAGAAAGATTCATTCAAACCAATATCCCGTAGCATTATTGCTGATTAAGGTCCTACTATTCTCCTGGTATTTTAAAAATTGAACAAATTACAAATACTATAGATTTTTTATTATAAACTTTTAATATAAAAAAAAATTACTCAAGTCAGAGAAAAAATACACGTCATTAAATTATATTTCCTTTGGACGTTCTTGATTAACTCCATCATAAACAGGTATCCATCGTGTATTACCCGACTACTCGACTTTTTTTTTAGACGTATTTTTTTAATTTTCAGGATTTCTTTCCTGCAAAGTTTCATCGTTTCGCAATGCTCAAACTACAAAAACTGTCATGATATTTAAACATATATATCAATAAGTATAGCAAGAGGGGTAGAACTTTAAAGTTTTTTTTTTTGTATTCGTTTTTAAAATAATGAACTTCCGGTTATAACAGATTTTTAAATATGATTTAAACTCCAAATATCAAATAAGTGTTACATTACAATATAAGGCAATGAGTGTTCTTTTAGAAACTCCTTAAATAATTAAAATTTTTGGTTCTGGTTACAGTTCTGGCACTTAAAATGTAGTGTATTAACTGGTTCCAAAACCGGTTATTTTAATGTCGTTTCAACCCCTGTAATGTAATATATATATATATATTATATATATTATAAAGAATTGTAAAATTACAACAACACATTATTAAATATTAATACGTTGTATACATGTTTGTCTGTTTTTATTTTATTTTCGTATTTAATTTATTTTATAAAATGTTTACGACACGCCAACATATCGTTAGCCCAGTCTGCTATAGAGAGAGGTGTCGCCGGTAATTTCGTTATATTTCCAGATACAATCGATTTGGCCGGACCATCGACTAATTCATTTTTTCACGGATCATTATGATCATTTTTTTTTTTTTACACATTATTTCACGTGCGTGATGATCTACACGAGAAACGTATATATCAACACTATAGTCTCAATAGACAATATGTATAATAACATACATTATCAGCGTATGCTCGAGTACAGGATTCGACAGTGCGTTATCACCGAGTACAATCGCGAGACGGTGAGCAATTGACCGTACAGATGAGCGGGGACGTATAATAATTGTAATATGCCAACGTATCGTGCCCTCATGGAGAGAACAATTTAAAAAAATATATTATTGTAAATAATAATAATAATAATAATAATAATAATAATATATACCGGCGATTAAACATTCGTGTAGTCATAATTAACACGTCAAGATGACGTGTAAATTGTGACATTAATATAGATGACAGCGGAGCTAAAATATTATGTGTGTACTGCGACGCAATTACAATAACATAATATGCAAAGCTGGACCTAAGTGAGATGATCCGTTCATTTTGACCAAAATTATTTCCTTTTACATTAAAATTCGACTAAAAATTTGGATGTCATTTTCACTGGATTTTCCAAGGCTTTTGATCGTGTAGACTATTCTACTGTATTTTAAATGATTTGGCGATATCCAATATTTGCGACCCACATAAATCTTGGATTCTCTTAATGAATATACACTAGCTTAAAATTGATGGCATTAAGTTACGTTATGTACTTTCTTATATTTTAGTGTCCTGTCTGATCGTAATAGATTTATACAGTATAATTAACTTGCGTTTTTTACACAGAATCTAATTAATGCTAATGCTTATTCTTTCCCATAAAAGAAGAGAAATAAATACTAATTTGGTTTATAATATACCAATTACCTAATCTAGTTAATTGTTCAAATAGATTACTCAATAACTAATATTGAACAAAACTAAGTTAATAATTTAAATGTTTAACGTTTTACCGGTGTTCTATTTCACATAATTTTGATTTTATTTTACTAAAGTATTAATTTGAATTCCCCCGGAAAGTACCCGTTTCCGGTAAATCAAAAAATGTGAGTGTTAAAACTATACAATTTAAATTATGTTGAAAATCACGACCTATCCATCAGAATAAAGATTTCAAATTAGAATATATATATACTATAATAATAAATTGTAGTTAAATCCCGAAATTAGTTTTCTAGATGATATTATTATTTTTAATTTAAATATTATATACGATATTATATTAGCATAAACTGTATAATTTCTTAATCGTCGAAAAAAAAAAATCAAGTACAACGCGTTTCGTTATTTAAATCGGATGAAAAAAAAAATAATTGGTTATTAAAAATTAATTTTTAACCGATGTCGGGCCAAGTAGCTGCGGGACACTGACATTTCATATATCCAAAAGTAATTACATTGTAGACACGACGAACAGAAGCAGGGGAACACATCGTTTATAAAATTGTTATAGCTCACTAAACAACTAGAACAACAAATTAACATTATATTATATTATACATATTATATATACATTCATGATCCATAACTATAATAATATAATACTAAACTCTATTATAACTTGTGTATATACGTATATTATTTTATTGCATTTTATACACCTATCTCAGGAATATGGCAGATACCTAGAACATTCACCTAAAATAATAATTAACAATTTTTATAATGAATATATTCTTTTAAATCACGAAATTTCTTATTCAATTAAAATTCTATATGGTATCTAATTATACTTCACGAAAGTCGTGTTCGATGCTACAGCTAACACGGAATTATAATATTTTGATAATCAGCCATTAACGAAACACTAAAAATAAACCAGCCTATTTGTATTATTATTAAATCAATATTATCAAAAAAAAAAAAAAATATATGAATCTTAGTAAATCTTAACATGTATATTTTATATTTATAATTATAATATAATAAATATATGTAGGCGATGTTACGATTCATTGATGACATCAATTGTAGCGGTTTGTGGATGAAATATCTGGAGGTATACAACCAAAATGTATTACAGATTAATAACAAATATATTAACAATATTATATTATGTTATTTTCTCTAAAATGTCGATATAATAGGTACGTAAGGTACTGTAATAACGAACGTGATATCATTCATATTATTAAGAACATTCATATAAAACATAATTCAATTTACCTTATGCCTACATAACCTAGATAAGTGGTATCCTGATAACATCTGAAAATGGGTAGATAATAACTGCAGTAAACGACAAACGTCGTTACAACATATGACCACAGAATAGTTAGATACACATAGTTGGTGGTTCAAACTAGTTTTTGCGCCATACTATTTAATTTACATTGTGTATTTTTCCCCGGAGAGGGAATAAAATACAACTGAGTGTGAGTAGATGGCGCATGGTACATGCATTTTTCAAGTGTGCGCAACAGACAGCACTGCGGTAGCGTCGAGACAGTGGCCGTGATCACTAAATGTAATCTATGACCGCGACCGACCGGCTACCAGTAGCAACCAACAATACAGCGGTGAGATGCGTAATATGTAGGTGCAATAATAATATTCACGGCCACGACCATATTACTAAAACACCAAAAAATAAATAATTATATTATATATAAAAACACACTAATTTACTGAAATTTCAGGTGGTGCACGCGCGCCTGTGCTACTTAACACGAGCCACTACTGGATGACATCGAAGTAATAGCTGAGAACGAAAAGGACTTAAAAAAACGGATTTTAGAAACGACGGAAATGGAATTGAACATGAGAATAAATGTAATGCAGACGAAAATTCTAGTTTATAGTAAAGAAAATAGCACGAAAACAATGATAAATTTAAGAGACAATTAAATAAAAAAAAGGTAGAGGAGTTTATGTATTTAAAATGCACTATAACATTAGATAGAAGATATAACAAAAGAAAATTATGAAAATATGAAAAGTCAATGTGGCATTTAACCAGTAAAAAAGTCTCTGGACTTCAAGAAATATTAGCCATCGCATTAGGAAAATATGCTGTAAATATAAATTTGGAGTATCATTTGTTTTTTAATTAGTTTTAATTAGCATTTATGTTAATTGGTTAGAGTATATATTTATTATTTAGTGTATATATGGAAGCAAAACGTGAACTATTATACATTAAGAGCGAAGAATACTAAAGGCTTTTGAAATATGGAGCTACAGAAGAAGGATGCAGAAGATAAGTTGGACTAATAGGATCACCAATGAAGAAGTATTAGAAAAGGTTTTGGAAAGAAGATCATTAGGGGAAAGGATATAGAGGCGATGAAACGAATGATTAGGGCATATTCTCCAACACTGAGGGTTGATAGGATTAATCTTGGAAGGCATGGTAGAAGGGAATAATTATAGAGAAATGCTGCGTTTACAATATATAAAAGAAATAATAGAAGATTAAGAAAATAATTTATATCAATAAATTAAGAGGAAAGCCACCATCAACATAAAAGCATGGATAACTATTGCAAACCAATCCATGGATTGAAAACTGCAAAAGAAAAATTTAAAAAAAAAACAGGTAAATATAAACGGATTATTTAGGATGTCTCACAAGGATTTACTCATTGTGTTTTGAATGAGGATTAAATTTATTTTATATATATATAAATAATATATTATAAACTTATATATAAATGAATGAATGAATCGTGAAACTCAACTAAAAATTTTTTTTCAGGTAATCCGTGATCACTCTAATAATTGTTCTGTATATTTGTAATCGGCAGTGTTATATTACACAATTGCTCACTTCTTCAATTGGTTTTAGATTTTGAGTAAAGAGAGTTTTTATATTCTTATATTTGTTTTAATGTGATGTGTTTTCTTTTTATGTCTGTATACATTTTTTGTATTGGTGGAGGGAGTAGGAGCCGAGCGGAAGATTTGGAGTAAAGAGCTTTATTGATTGCAAATTCGTTCTAATTGATATTTTCAAGATATAATCGTTTGACTTTTCAAGTAGCCGTTTAAGTATTTTTCCAGTATTTCTTTGACTTAAAGAAAACGTGCATTCGTAATAGATTAGATATAATAAGTGAGTGCCTAAACGAATTAGATTTTCATGGTTACCAATATTTTATTTTATTATTATACCGAACTGCGTTCAAAACGGTTTTTTTTAACGCAATGATTTATATTTTCTATCGAGTTTAAAATATACAATTTATACAGTGTTCTGTCCGAGTAATACTGAAGGGAGACGATGGATCAACTTCCACCGTCTGTATTTCGGTGACTTTCCTCGTGAATGTCGAATGTCGACGCAAATATAATATAATTATATGTGTTTATACATATTATTACGTCAATTCACATTATTCACAATCGTATATTATCACAGGGAGTTGGACAAAAACCGTAAAAATATTAAAACGTATTGTCGGAAAACAAAACGACAATACACGATTGTCGAGCTAAGTACAAGTCGTTAAAGACGCTTAATGACTCGCGTATAGCATGCGTAATTGCATGAGTACACACGGGCGGCGCGAACATTGTTTTTTACGCTCGCTCGCGCCAACAACAATCCACTATAATAATATAATGGTCCTTATTCCTTTATCCTCGTACTATTATCATACGTGTTACACGACGACACGGCGACCCATAACAATATGCGTACACCTATACGTACGTACGTGTGTGCGAGCCTTTTTCACGGCATATAATATTATATTCGACGCGATTTTCCCGTACCGTATATGTGTCGAATGTGAAGGATTTTCGACTCTTGGCGTGGGACAAAAGCCGCGAAAACTAAATTTAAAGGACCCGTCTCCGCCGTATGATTTATACTTTTCAATGCAAGATTTCTCGTTTTTCCTTTAACTTTATTCCACGAGTCTTTTGACAGGCCGCGGTGACTATTCGTTAAATATGCGAAAAGTACCTCTTTAACCGTCGTCGTGTCAGTCATTATTGTTCCAGAACAATAAAATACGTTTTCCAGCCCCACGACGAAATAAGCATAACAAAACAAAGCTAAATCAAACTAAAACGTGTGTTACATACAATGTTTTCGTATTCTCGATCAGCATATTATTATGATTTCCTACGATCTACTGATTAAAACCATGAACTCAATCATTTTACATCTATGAATAGACGAATTCGACCATTCCTCAAAACACGATCTATTATCAATAAAATCCACAATTTTCTCTGCCATTGGCTTGTTCAGTCACCAAATTTTATAATTTGCAATATAATATTTTTAATATATATACTTTTTTATATTTTTTTTATACAATATATTAATTTGAGTCCAATTAAATTTATTGCACAACAAAACGATTTAACGTTCTAAAAATGCATAATTTGATAGACCGTGGGAATTTTTCAATTTTCTAATAATTCTAGTAAGCTGAACAAACTGTGCAGCCTGCTTTGGAAAATTGAAAATGAAAAAAAAATCATACCAATCAAGTAGAGACAAAATTATGTCAATAAATGTTCCCTGTGTGCACAATGATGATGTATGTAGTAATCTATGCGATGTCTGTTTATGATCTCAAATATGACGGCACATTATAATATCTATGAGCTATCTAATTGATATAGGCGGAAAATATTACGTATTGCGAGATGTCTATAACTTCGCGCTGGTGAGGTCTATGTGAATATAATATGTAATGTTACATAGGGATTATTAATTGGATATTAATAATTATTGATATATAATATATCTATATATATATAATTATTTAGGTAAATTAAAGTATCAATTAAATAAAAATAAGAAATAAAAATACTATAACATATCTACTTAAACTTGTATGGAGTTAACATTTCCCTACATTATAAAAATAGTTTTAAAAAGTAGGTATACTTACTTGAAATACTATTGAAATACCAATTTTGTTTTTCAAGTAATTAGTGTATTCTTTAATTACTAAAAAATTATCATAAAACATTGACAACACTGAAAACTAAACCGTACAGACCAGTTCGGGCGCCGCCCGTAACAGTCCTAATCAAATTATTATTATTCAGCTCATAACAAGCAGCTCCCAGGGGTTACTTTTTTGGCATATCCCAGGAGCTATCTATTATGAGCTGAAAAATAACAAATTGATTACCTATAGATCTACTTACATTCGTTCTTTTGGGGAAAAGTGACTGCGGAAGAAGATAGGGATCATGGGTGCTCATAGGACAAATTTCTGGGGGGGGGGTGCACAGACTTAAATACATTTTAATATTTTCATGTTATAAACTACCGGTTTAAGCAATAATCCATTGTAAAGTTATTCTCCTGGGAAGAAATGTTCCTCCCCTGATTCTCAATGGACACTCACAGATATGGGCTTTAAATAGAAATTTTTGAATCACCACTGCAAATTTAATAACAGTCAGATCGGACTCCAACTGATATTAAAGTGTGTTATACACTGGTATATAACATACTAAAATCATATTTTATAGTATTCTCCAAAGGGGGGCATGTCCCCCCTACTCCCCCCTAATGTACACCTATGGATAGGGGCTTTATAATGGATTAATAATTATAATGGATAGGGGTAAAATATGCTTGTTTCGATAAGTCACACGGGTAAGCAAATATACAATACGATCGATCCGTATTAAAATATGAACTTTTCTGGTCGATAGACTTTATAGTAGAATCGATTCCGAATTCAGCTGCGATAATGCCCCAGAATACTCAACTATAAAAGTTGAATTTCGACAAGACACAAACGATAAATTTCGGGTTTGAAACGGTGTATATTCGAACACGTGCGGGTTCTTTCCTCTGAATTTTGGCCGCCGTCGTAATGCTCGGTACATCCTACTTATGCGCATAATTCAAACAATTATTTACAAAATATTACGTTATATACGTAAGTGTATAATTATATATTACGGACGGAAAACGCGTTTCCGTCCGAGGTTTAAGCGTTCTCGCGTGGGTTTGCTCCATCGTCGTCGTCGTCGTCGTCGTCGTCGAAGAATCTGTCAGAATGAGATTAAAAACCGATTAAGAAAAGAAAAGAAAAAGAAAACAACCCGTCGCGTCAATACTGGTTTCAAGACTCTCGTGAAACAAATCGGAGACGTCCCGACTACTACGATATGAATTATATTATACGCGTGCACGAGGGCCGGGGGCCACTCCGTTCCGTACACGATGCCCCACCCATGCCAACGCGGAACATTCGTACACCCATAATATGTAGTAGATAAGCCGGAAGATAATATACAACAGGTCTTCTTTACTCGGTATATTATTATAATAAACACCGGTAGCTGCTGGCCAATATATGTTTTATGACAGGTATATAAGCAGGAGAGCGAGAGACGAAAAATGAGGTTAAAAATAAAGCGTTTTAAAAACCCGAAAATCACATTTTGAATACTGACAAAAAAAAAAAAAAAAATACACCAATATATTATTATATACAGAATGATTGTATTTTATTTCAGTCCTATCTATAAAACAAGTTTGCGTAATTCAAAAACATAAAGTACGATTAAAATGATTGTATACATTCATTTGACGTACACTATAATGGATATTATTACGAACGGTATGTTATACTCGTCGTAATAATATATTATATTTACGGAAAAGTGATTAATATGCAGTTAATATATACAATACATATTATCTGACGATTTTAGTGATAATAATAAATAATTTTTAATTTACCATTTTTAATGTATAATATTATGGATTGTGTAGGTCCATTTTTTTTAATAGGACGCCACACGTGTGAATTTTAAGGGGCTCTGTTTAGGACATTTTTTATCAAATTTAAATAAAAATAAAAATTCAACGATTTAAGAATATATTCAAATATTTTTAGTATTTATTAATACATTTTAAAGAACAAAATTATCTAGCGATTAACGGAATCGATTTTTGATATGTGCATTATTACACGTTTTATGAGCTGTTGAAAAAAAAAAAAAAATTTCAATGGCTTATAAAACGTGTAAAAATGCTTATCTCAAAAGTCGGCGCAATCAGTCGCTAGATAATGTTATTAGATATAATTAGATTTTTATTTTGTATTTGTAAAATGTGTATAAGTTGATAAAAATAAAGAATTCTAATGCAAGTTTTTCGCTAAAAAATTGTCAGTACAGCGTCCTGTTAAATAATAATAATACAATATTAATCATTTTATGAACGATGTGACGAGAGTGGGGTTTTGACGGACTATAATCATAGGAAAGACAGATTGTGTTAATTGCATGTATAGGAACTTTTGCGGCTAAAAGCGTAATTCAATCTCATAACTGACGTCAGCTCTATGCGAATCCCAATTAAACTACTAATATATATTCACACCTACAAAACAGTCGATGTAACAAGGTCACAATAAATATACTTGGATGATTTTGAAAGTATGAACTTTTGAAAAGATGTTCAAGGGGTTCCGTATAGGTAATCCTAAGTATATTTTATACAAAATGAAAATCTATAACAACTTCGAAAATTATTGTATAGTACTTCAGTACTAGTACATATTATATTAGTATGTCTACCACATCAATATATCATTATATCAATACTAGTACTATTTTAATCAGTACTTCATAAGTGGTGCTGTTTTAGTATCACTAAGTTACCATTGTGATGACATCACGATGTGTGTTTATAAACAGTTGTCAAAATAGCATTTGAAAGTTGTTTTAGAGTTATAACGTCTATTGGTAATCAAGATGTCTATAGACCACATCGGGGTTTTAAAATTATTCGAATAACTATTATTGAAAGAGTAAAAAGGCATTTTTATTTTTCAAATTTTTAAATCACTGTGTGAACTTCTTGAAAATTGATATTAAAAAAAGACTTCCAATGCAGTTCATTTAACTCTAAAATAACTTTTTATGCTTTTTCGTAAATATATTTTTTCTACTATAAAGTATCGACGTCACATTCTCAACCAAATGAAAAAACCGATGTCTTAGTAAAATCTAAGATTTTTAAAAACAATATTATCCTTTACAATATTACATACAACTATACCAGGACAAAATTAATAATAACTTAGCAATATATTTAAATGTCTTTACAGAAAATATTTCTAAGGTTTACTTTTTATGATACATAAATATCATGGGAAGATATTTTTCCGTGAAGTTTAATCGTTTAAAAGTACTTTTTAGGACAAATGTCCCTTTATTAATACTTCATGTTTCTCATAAATATAGAAATAGTGTCTTAAAAAAAAATTCAAATCGACCCAGGCCAATTATTTTTTACTAATAAAAATGTCTTCGTAAAACTTCTTAACACGATGACGTAAAATGTACAGAAAGGTGTACTTAGATTTTCGAAAGTATTGACGCCCCAAAACCATCCTAAAAACAAAAAATTGTCCATATAGTCGTTACATTTCGAGCACCCTATATATATAAAATAATATATTATCATTGATTATATTATAATACGTGATTTTTATATATAATAATAATATAATATTATGTTTTATTATCGTTAGATACGACCGGTAAAAAAAAACATGCGATTATGTGTGACGTTTTGGTGATAATATTATATTATTATTATATCCCGGTTATAGGTACAAAATAGGCAAACGACGTTATCTATCTCCCGCTGTAAAACAAGACTACCAGTGATATTGTTTTATATATATATATATTGTTGTTATTTGTTTTATTGATTCCTTGCATCACAGATCATCGCAGTATCTAAAACGAATAACGTCATTACAATATTTAATTATTATGATACTTTTTTGCAATAATATATATATAACTAGCTTAAGTGCAACACCTGTCGGGTGCAACTCCTTTTATATGAGACTATTTGTACGTTCAACACCTTTTGAGTGAGGAATCTTAAGTTTGAAACTCCGATTGATGGTGACACCTTGTAAGTTTAACTTTTATTGAGTACAACACCTCATTAAAATAATTACTTTTGCAAATCGTATACATCGGTTTATGTATTTTATCCGAAATAATATTGCTAATTATTTCATTTTAAAAATATTCCGCCTACGGCGGACACTGGTGTTCACTTCCTAGAAGATAGTCGTTCACTCCTAAAGTGTAAACTGTTGACAAAATAAGTAACCCGAAAATTGATCGAACTTACTATTCTCGGATTTTTATAAGAACTCGAACCTCGCTACACTCGGTTCTCGCTCGAGTGTAACTGGTTTTACACAACCTCAATATAAATTTGATCAAAATTTTAAGAA
>JAIPRL010010061.1:0-16303 GCA_025469235.1 Pemphigus obesinymphae
TAATTATTATTTTAGGGTCGTCGGAGGTGGAAATGGCCGTGAGAAGTTCAGAAAGAAGGGAAATTATTGTTTGGGTAGAGACATTTGGTTTGGGTTTGGGTTTGGGTTGGTTTGGTGGAGGGGAGGTTCCCTTTGCTGCTTTGGCGTAAGACATGGTAGGAGAAGGAGTAGTTGGTGGGGCCGGGGAGTGTTGCGGTGTTGTTGGTTTTGAGGGGGGTGGAATTGGTGTGGAGATTTTGGGTTGGGTTGAGATAGCTGTTTGGGTGAAGGCCGGACATCCGCGGTAGTTTGCCGTGTGCGGGCCTTTGCAGTTAGCGCAGGTAGGAGTAATGTCGCGGGTTTTGGTGCAGACGTTAGTGGCGTGGGCGCCGGCACATTTCACGCATATGGGTGAGTTGCCGCAGTTGCTCGAGCCGTGACCGAATTTTTGACAATTGTGACATTGGGATGGGCCGGATTTTTTATAAGATTCAACAGAGACTTTTAGGTAGAAAAGCTCTTTAAGGTCGTATATGTTTTTCGAGTTAGTGCCGGATAGTGAGACTAGGCACAGAGGCATGGGTTTGTCAGCCGTGCCGAAGCGTCTAATCGATTGGACGTTGTAGTTGAGAGCGGAGAGTTCTGATTGGAGGTCGTCTGTCGAAATGATGGTAGGAATGTTACGGAGAACGACTCTAAGGTGACGGTCGGGTGTGTCTGAATTCAACACTATCTACTCATATACTAAAAGTGGATTTTAAAATAATCGTTATTCTTTGTATACCGCCAATAAGTAATATTTGGTTTACATCCTGAAAAAAGTATACCTATATTATTATTGTATATAATTATACATTATAATATTATTATAAATATAACTCTATATAAGTTTTTTTATATACCTACCTATGTATTTAATTTATGCCAAATATTACAAAAATGTTTCAATCGAATCATGAAAATTTAAACCATTTATGTATACCTATTTACTTTTACCACGCATAATATACATATTACCTATATTATATTATAATATGTATATTGTACACACAATGTAAAATTAAACGTATATAAATTTTAGAATTAATTTTAATGTATGCTTTAAATTTAAATTTCAAACGTACGTGTGATTAATATTTACATCTAAAACATACCAAGGTATATATTATATTATATAATATTTTACATATAGTGTATTGTACAGCATAATACATAATACCTACTCTTGAAATTGTATATGTCCTTTTAATATGAATTTAAAATAATACTAATATAGGTTATAGCCAGGTAGGTACATATTATATTATTGGACTATAATATACTAAGTACTAAATATTAATCTACTGCAGTGATTAATTAATCAACAATAAATATATTAACTATATAATTGGACTTATAGCTAATGCTTTTGATACTGCAAACCACACATTCTTATTATAGATATTACCTTTTCGGAATTGATAATTATACGAGTATCTTAAATAGGTTTGAAAGTTATCTATAAATTGGTAACAAATGATTAGAATAAATGATGTAACAGCTAGGTCATGAAAGTAACGTTGAATATGGAGTCCCTCAAGGAAATGTACTGAGTCCTATTTTGTTTATATTAACTTGGTCAGTGATTTAAATTTTGATGGATTAGTCGTTTCATATGCTATACTGTTATAAATGTATAACTATTAAAGAAGTAACAAAAACTCGATATTTAGGTATCATTTTCGATAAAAATTTACGATGAAATCTACATACACAAAACTGAGTAAAAAAGTTACATGCAATAACATACATATTTTAAGCTTAAGGGTTTGGTGCCCAAGCAAACAATGCGTGTGGTACCTACATATCAGTAGGTATGAGGTGGATTAGATGATAGTATTTTAAATAAATTACGAATAAACCTAAATAATATAATAATTAATAGGAATTTGCTAAAATAAATGTTCATTAGAAAGATCTACGAGACAAAATTATAGGAAGTTAGGTGTACTAAGTAGGTACCTATTTAATCTCTTTATAAAAAAATTTTTCATTTTTAATAATTGTATAAAAGATATCTAATAATGGTACATTTTTTGAGAGAAAAAGGGAAAATACACTGTATACCTAATACTCGTGTTATATATACTTTTTGTCAATCCTATGTAAACTATTCAGTGGCGTATGTGAAGGGGAGCAAAGGGGACCGTCGCCCCAAGGTAAAAAAAGTTATACTTTTGCCCCCTTGGATAAAATAAACAATCATCATCAATGTAAACATTCATAATTAATTTGTAACATATAATGATAAATAATATAATAATAAAATATAAATAATAACTACAATAGCCAAAAATTTCCATTTGTACCCAGAACGAACCTAAAAAAGAAATAATAAAGACGTAAGCGTAACCGGCTAGACGTTGTGCATATATAGACTGTGCGACTCACACCTTAAGCGTGTCTTAGTTGAACCCCACCTTATCAGGAAAAAATAGTTGCTAACACATTTTCCAGCGGCTACATTTCATTCTCCAGACTATACAACTGAATCAAGCAATGAGAATAAAACGGAGACAGTGAGAAGCACTCGACCTCAGTGGCTACCCATATTTCCATCCGACGTTGGTAGACAAATAGCGATACAACGCAATAAATCAAATTGAAATAAATCAAAACCTTCCAATAAACAACGATACATTACATCATCCAAATAAAAGTCAAAAATACATCAAGTTTGGTAGGAGTTAAAAAACAATCGACACTCGCGGGAACAGTGAAAGGCACGATGGTTGGATTCAAATATGCGAAATGTATCACCGATCGATAACTGGGCCATGAAACCGCCAGATTTTGACCAGCCGCGTGAGCCTTATGCACATCACAAAACAGAACAAGAACCGAGCAAGGAAAATACAATTACTTATTACACAAACGGGGAATTGTCAAATCACCTCTTTATAGTTCTGATCATGGTCAATGTATCAAACAAATAATTGTAAAGTTCCTTCTAAAGAGATCCCAGAAGGCATTGAAGAAATCCATAAAACTAAATTAGACGCAATTGAATGGATTGAGCTGAACTCAATCATACAATATATGACTTTGACTAAAAGAAAATATGTCCACCTAGATTACTTCATTGCTACCAATTTATTTAGTTATTCTAGTCATTTATTTATTTTAACCAAATATAATTTTAAAAATCATCTCAAAAAAGAACCCGATGTACCATACTGCAGAATACCTTTACAATGATGTACTACCAGTAAAAAATCATTCTAGAAAGCTTTTACATGTTCAAAAATAACCTCACATCTATATCAGAACATAAATGTTATACTAGACAACAATATAATATAAGTGTAGGTACTACAGACTACTTACACATAGAAAACTGACACAATATTTTCTTTTAAGAAAAAAATATTTCGAATTACCTATACTTAAAGAACATAATATAGATATTTAACAAATTAATTAGCTATATAAAACCGTTGCCTGTAAAACAAAAATAAATTATTATAGTTATATAATACTTTTTTATAATTTTAGTTTTAGTAAGTTTAATAATTTAATAGTTAAATCAATTTATTACATTATATTACATATTTTTATATATTTATTTTATTCTAATTTGTAAACTCATGAACTTGTTCAGTGGGGCTTATTATCTTTATCGAAGGGATAAATATATTGTTTAATTTATTTATATTTGTTTTATCCACTTATGCCATATGCTATAGAAGAAGAAAAATAATTTATTTATTTAATTAGTAAAAGTTATTATTTATTATTATTATAATTATTAGTTTACTACAATATAGAGTACCTACCTATCTATGTATAGGTGTACGAATGTTGACGTACAAACAAAACTATGATTTTGACTATTGTTTTCTACTGAACCCCTTTTTTTAGAAAAAAAACTGCATTTCACAACCGCACACGTTAAGTATAATAATGGCCCGTAAAATAATATATTGGTACCTAAATACGGTCCGAATTGCGGTCAAGTAGGTACGAGTATTATAGAGCATCGGACAGTTATTATTATGATTTATATAGCTGACAGTTTAAATAATATATGCCATATGGGATTAGTAAATATACGCAATAAACGACCACAAAAGACTAATTCTCTGTTCTCGTGACGTTGTTCACAACACACACATAAAAAAAAAAATGAAAGTGTTTAAACATATCAAATCCGGATAAATATACAAATAAAATGATACAGTAAATAGTAAATATTCATATTATATTGAAAATTATAATCACATGTGGTTGATATAATATAATATATATACCTATATAGGTGATGTAATACCTATTCATATATGGTCATACACCCATATACATATATACGTATAACATAGAAGGACGAAATAGTTAAACAAAACAATTGTAAATTCATGCAATAGATTCAGGGATATGTGAAATTAAACCAATTTTATTTTGAAAAAAAAAAATATATAATCTAATATAATATCTACTACACAATCATATCGTAACGAAATATCATGCGATAAACACTAAATTAATTCATTCTTATGCGGTCGTTCATTTCGCCATATAGGTATAATGTGAATCTTCCATAAGTATAGTAGGTATACCTACTATATTTATTTATTTAATGAAATTACCTACATAGACAGGAATAATAACAAATTATAACTATACATAAAATTAATAAAAATGTTGGTACATTTTATTCACTAAACGTTTAAATATAGGTAACTATATTATTTAAATTAACAATAGTTAAATAAAACCAAAATAATCCATTTATAGATAAGTACAGTGACGGTTTTCGTGAGGGGGTATTATTTGGGTTGAGTTACGACCTTTATTTTTTTTTTTTTTTTTTTTGTCTAGTTACAATGAAATATGAATTACTTACAATGCATTTAGTGTAATATTTTGGATGAAAACCTTCAAAAAGTTAATAATGGTTTAAAAAAAAAAAAAGGTTATCAATTTGTTTTTACTAATATGTCAATTGAGTAAACTGATTTAAAATTTTCCCACTAATTGCTAAATTATGATGTAATTATATATGTTAAATTATTATGGTGGTTATGATGTACCTTCTATAAACTTATTGACAGACAGTTATATATTATATAATATATAATATAGGTATACTTTCCTCCTAGTGGCTAAGGCAGCGACTACAAAAAGTTAACAATTAACAATTATTGTTAGGAAACTAACATTTTATCTTTTTTAGTAAGTATATTGTACATCTATTTACGACATATTTTAGATTCTGAGCGAAGTGAGGTATGTATTGGTTTTACGATGATGTGTTTTTTTTTTTTTTTTTTTTTTGTCTATACCCACAAAATCTATTATAAGAAGAAGTGCTCCGATCATTACATATAGTACTATTTTTAATTTTTTTGATAAACGTGTAGGAAAAACCTATCAAAAAATTAGCATAAAAATCGTAAACACGATTTTGATAAAATTCTTCATAAATCCGAAAATATTGATGCTGAAGGCTTAAAATTTTCACCATAACCTTACCTATATAATATGCAAAATATTAATACAAAAAAAATTTTCGAAAATGTTTACTTATTTTTAGACTGTTTAATGTTTATATTAATATTCAAATTTAAGACATTTAATTCATAATAAACTTAATTTTAGTTTTTAAGACCTGAAAATTGAATACACTGTTAAAAATATGCAATTCTAGCTACATACAAAAAATTTCAAAAATTGGTATGTACAATATTTTTGAATAGCCATTCACTATATTAATAAATATATTCAAATCCCGGCATGAAAATATTATATCATTCTTACTTAATCTGCATTTATTTATAATGCATAAATTGAGAACTATTTATAATCCATATTACAGCAATTTATAACAATATATATATAGTTGAGGTGGACTGCCTTTTCAAAATCATCAAACAATAATGGTGTTTTTGACAAAACATAAGTATGTTTTTTAAACATTATTTTGAATTCATATTAGGTATAAAAAAAACACTTTCCCGTATAAGTAGGTATGAATTTTTTATCGATCGGTTAAAAAAATAATAATGGAATGTATATAATAATCAGTAGGTACCTAATCAATCACATATTATATACCTATAGATAATGTTCGATAATACATGTGAATCGTGAAAAATTACTTAGTTACCTAAAATATAACTTTGCAGGGTGACTCTTCAAATTTCACGTCAACCGATATCGTAGTAATTAAAAAAAAAAAATGTAATCAGTTAATTTAAAAAAGCAAAGACATACTATAGTATAAGTAAATCTTTGCATATAGTTTAAGGCGTAAGCGTGTAATGCGTAAGATACAGTACCTATACCTCTATGTTATTTTGTTTTGCCAAAATTTCCGGATAATTCTGCACGTTTACTTTTTTTTATATTGGTCATTTTTGGTCATTTTAACTTTTAAGTCATTTTTATATATGTTTCGACTAAATGTAAAGAAAAATCACAATATTCTATATTATGTTATACCATATATAGTACCTATACAGTCTATCACAAGTTATATTATATAGACACATATCGATAACATATAGATCCGTTACCAAGCATACCTAACCACCACCTAACCCTTCCATCCCTTACCACGCAAAATTTACATTTGTTAATACGAATATATATCAATCAATATATTGAGTGCCTACCATATATATATATAGGTACTATACACGTATATATCTAGTAATATTTTTATACTCGATATATTTTAAAATAATGAAATTCCGACAATACCTACACATAGATTAAAAATAAATTCTATCAATACCCGAGATCCTAAACCCTTTTATCAAATGTATTCCAATAGGAATTATATTCTGAACTGCCTTGCCAATCTTTTAATGACTGCAATAGTAATAAATTCATTTTTGATTATTATTAGTAGTCCTTATAATTATTTTTGAATATATAGCTGTTAATTATTCTATAGTACTTTTTAATATTGTATATTTTAATTTGTAGCATCTAGTTTCGGTCTGAGCTTTTAGTTTTAAACATAAATTTGACTTAAACTGTAATTGTAATGTATAATTTTCGTATTGTAATAGGACTTATTGTCCGTATATTTGAAATAAATAGGTATAGGTATGAAAATCTAAACGTATTGTAACGTTTACGAAAGGGATAAATGTGAGTCATTTCTTTTGGAATACCATATTGCAACCTTTACACGTCTCAATTAATATACGCCTCGGCAATAGCGAAGAACGAATCCACAGATGGGTATACGATTTAACAATATTATTATTTTCTTTCCTACAACCCCCGTTATGGTCTTCGACCCAGGTCGATTAAACCTCTAAGCGTATCGTTTTTTAAATTTTTTTTTTTTTTTTTTTTTGTTAACAATACTAGTTACATCTACAAAAATCCTGTATATATATTTATCAATATGTTGCGATTTACATCACATTTGAATAAGAACGATGAGTTCGAATCACGATTAAAATGTTATCGTTTTACATACAAATATAGGTATACCCAATGGGTATAATATGTCGTTTCAGCATTTTGTAAAACTATAACAATACACAGAATTATTATGAAACATCCGTGTATCTTTATTCAAATAAAACTTATATACACTTTTGAAGTAGGTATATATTATGTTTATGTATATATCAAAAAGTGCGATTTGTAATATTTTTACATGATACAATATTGTTAAAAGTATGTATTATACAATATAACATTAATTATCTGTAATCCTTTGTTGTTGTTGTTTTATTTATTTTTCTTGTACCACTATAGGTATCCTTAGTCGAATAACCAAATTTTTACAGTTGCTATATGTTAAGCAGATGATACACACGCCCACTTTTTAAGGGATTCAGTTACTTTCGGCACAGGCAGTTTTTATGAAATACAGAACATTAACTATTATCTAATAATATTGTATTAGGTACATTTTCAAACCTAGACGAAAAATTAGCCCCTTTATGAATGAAATACCTCAAAATCTAAAAATACTATAAATAGTCTAAAATTGAATGAAACTTTTTGAAAACTTTTTTGTTTTAGTATAGTATACAGATACGTCTTTATTCAACATTTCAAAACTCTAGATTGATTATTTTCGAAATTACTGTATGTGATGTTAACAAATATCCCATTTTTAGCGTTATTTTATCATTTTTCGTTGGTTTTTTCTGCCACGTTAAAAAACTTAAGGAAATCGAAAAATAACCTTTAAAGTACCAACTAGACAAAATTTGTTAACGCCGCAGTGGCGCAACAACAATTTATGGTGCCCTACAATATGTTATTTTCATAATACTTACCTACATATTAAAATACTTCAACTATTTACACGTGTAATTTAATAAAGGTATGAGGTAGAGCTCTGCATGGTCCGGTCTTTTCGGTCTTTTTATACTTTAATTCATAGCGGTCCAGTCCGATTGCTAAAGATTATATAGCTGCTCTGTCCATAATATAAAGTCGATCTAATATTGGTCCGAGTTACAGAATCGTAAGTCTGATTTAATTTTTAAATGCCAATTTAGCAATTATAATAAGCATAAACAGTTTTGTTATCTCAAGTTTGTGACATTCTATGATTGCCTTATTAGTTAGTGCGTATATAAATATATTGCTATTTATTTTATACATTAAATGTCGCAGTCTGCAGATTTCGTATAAATATGTTTGTTGTTTTGTACATAATTAATAATACCTAAGAAGCTTGCTTCACTCTAGAAGTCTATTCTCAAATGTACCGAATCTGTTGGTCGAAAATAGTTATTCGATTGACAATATTCGATCGTAAATATTCATTTGATTAGAAATTTTCGATCAACCGTATAGGTATTCTCAAATATCTATTAAATCTTGACAAATCGAATAAATTACTTTCAACATGCTTTTCGACTATAGAATAAAATCATAGTTTTGTCCATGACATTTTCAAATATTATCAAACTTTATAGCATTTAAACTTTTATTATTGAATGTTATCATTACCAACGACAATAATATAAATCAAATATTTATAAATAATTATGTTTACAAAAACGTTAAAATTTTTGTCGCATTACATAATAATATGGGGAAACATTTAACATATAGGTAACTTTGAAACTAAGAGAGGTATTTATTATATACTATATAATATATGATAAAATATGCTGGTTTTTAATTTTTTTTTGTATATATAATTATGAACAATATTTATTTATTTCAAACTATTTTCCATCATATTTATTGAGTTTAAGTAATAATCGCTGAAAAACGTATTATTTTTATGATATTTTGTAAAATGTCATATTTATTTTCATCCTATTTATTCACTTTTAGTATAAAAACAAATCTTCGAAGGGAGGAGATCGAGGTAGTTACTTTTTCGAGTAAGATTATAGTAACATCGTTATTTAATTTTTGTTGTAACATAAGAGTTAACTACGTTAGTCATCTGTAAGTAACTTTGTAAAATAACGCGTTACATATCTATAAATAAAAAATAAAAATCATTCTAATAAACTCGTCTAAAATTGCCGATGGCCCTTTATCACATCTGCGAAAAGTAGATATTTTAACAGTTATATGATTTTATATAATAAGTAGGAGTAGGCATGATGATATATAATTTTACAAATTCGACCAGGGGCGTCATTTGGGGGAGGGCAGGGTGTGCAATGGCATCACCAGTAATTTAAAAGTGGCCTGCCAATGCTCTAATGTGCCACCATAGAATATATAACAGTGCCGACCAAATTTTCGTAATAATAGTTAGAAAGAAAAGTCGATGACCTTTTTTTTTTTCATACTTATTTACGTTTTTTAACGTAGCATTAGAATGTGAAAAATGGCCCGGTGAAATGTTGAAATTGGCCTGCCTAAAAGCCCGTACACCCGAAAAAAAAACTGAAATGACGCCCCTGAATTCGACTAAAGATTATCAGAAAAAATAAAGATATTTTTGACATTTTATTTTATTATTTTCATTTTTATATATTTAAAAAATTTGAAAGTAACGTTATTGTACCTAACTATAGTTCCTTTTGAATTAAAAAAGTAATGTAACGCTGTTACTTTTGTATTTAACGAAAAAGTAATCTAGTTACCATTTAATTTTGTAACTAATAACGTAACTTAGTTACTTTTTAAAAGTAACTTACCCCACATTAATAATTGTAGGTAGGTACTTAGTACTTACCAACAAATGGTTCTTGTTGTTGTAAACTCGCCTTGGCTCATTTGGAACATTCATAAAATTATAATATTTTGCAATGTAATTTAGTTGATTATACATAATATAATCGTTCAAATCATCATCAAACGCCATAATTATAATGTTATATTAATTTATAACAATAATACCTAAATATTAATTAATACAATTGATAAAGATGAGTGTCGAAAACCGTTTTCGATACGTAATTCATTGTGTTGTAAATTATCAAATATTACTATCGTACTAGCAGTCGAAAACGGTTTGAGAATAGCATTTTTAGTGGAAATCAAAATGGAAGATATTTTCGTCTGATTCTTGATCGAAAACCATTTTCGATGCCTTTGAGAATAGACCCCCAAAACAAACTAGATTCAGTCCAGTCCATACTGGTTTAGGTTTATATATTATATTTAAATTCGGTCCGGTCTCGGTTTTTTTTAGTCGATCGAAAAAAAAAACAGTTCCGTCCAGTCCGATTATTAATCATTTTATCGGTCCGGTTCGGTCCTAGTTAAATTAGGTCTTTGTTCAATTTTAGTGATCCGATCCGATCCATAAAATAACGAACCGCAAGAGTTCTAGACTATGAGGTAACATGAATAGAGTAGTTTATAAATCATTTACATAACTTACAAATCAGTATAACTGTTCGCTAAAAATATAAACAATAAAAATATTATAGAAACTTTATTTTATATTTAAAAAAAATTAATAAAAGTCAACAAAATTTAACTTTTCTAACTTTTAAGTTGGAAAAATTTTCTATCATTTTATTTATATTTAATTTTTCAATGTTCAAAATGGCAATGTTTGACAATCAATCTTAGCTCATTGAATTTAGAGAACGATATTTCAGCTGATACAACTGTCACAGGTAATGGGAGATAAATTAAAGTTTCGCTTAAAATATCACACTATGATGTACTATAGTCATATTTTAAAATGTATAATATCAATTTGTTCAATGCTTTTCACTTCAGAAAATTTTTTAATTTTAAATAAAATTCAGCGCCGGTATTCTGTAAAAAAGGTTATATAACAAACTACAAGGATACAAGATTGTATCTGTAATCAAAAATAGTATCCAGAGGCATTCTATAATAATGGTATACAGGCAAGTTACTATTTTGTATCCACTGTAATTTCTTGTATCCATTTACATTTTAATCGTATAAATATTGTAAAATTCATAACAAAATAAACAGGTATGACAGCTACTTGCATGTTTTGGTTCAAATCGCGCAATCATGGTGGACGCTGTTCTCCGCTTATCATGATCTCAGTATCTACGATTATCATGATTTTCGTTATCTTATTATATTGCCGCCTTTTTTTGTTTTTTTGATAAAAAAATTTACTTTTAAGCGTATTTTATAATTTGTTAATTAATCTTTAATTCGAATAAATATGCCACTCTGTGTATTTAGTGGTTGTTTAAGTGGAAATAGACGTAAAGGTATTATAAATAATTCCAAAATACATTTACATAAATTTCCTAAAGATGTAAAGTTGCATGAGAAATGCTCGAACAAATTAAAAAAGGTTCAAACATACAAACCGTGAATTTTGAATCTGGTACGTTATAATAAGAATTATGATATTAATTTCACTATATAATTATGTTATAGTTAGGTAATTAAAAATAATAATTAATGTACCTACTGTAAAAATGTAGATTTAAGAATTAAACTTTATACATACCCTTAATTACATAAATAAAAGATTATTGAAGAAAATTGACATAATAATACTCAACAAATAAAGAATACAATGTAATTATCACACATACTATCTTAAATCATGCACCGGTCTACCGAGAATAGAACATTGATAATATTTGGAGAAAAGCAATATGGCGGTATACTTGCGTATCACAAAGTTGCCAGCATACCTGTTTAGTTTGTCATGGTAAAATTATTGTGTGATTTTAATATTTACTGGGAGATTATAGAACTAATACTTTTTGATAAAACAATTTATAAACATTGATAAGTAATAAACAACTTTCAAGCTTTTACTTTTTTTTAAATATTTTATTAAATATTATTAATTATACTTTTTGTAAATACATATTAATAACGTTTTTACTTATATTATGATTTCAAAAATATCATGAAAGTAAGCAACAATATATTATATATATTATAAATATAGATGCCATATATATTCCTATCATGTCACATGTGTTATACCAGAAAATTTGAATTGTAGTAGGTACCTATATTATAATATAATATTTATTTATTACTTATAATAATTATAATTATTATTTTTAAATACATTTCTCAAATACTGAAATTAATTTTATTATAATAAAAATAACTAGTAGATTGCATACAACTTATTATTATACTTACTGGACCACCAGTTGACCACATGTGATCTGATTGCCATACAAAGTTTATACTACACTTAATACCTACCTAATCGCTATTATTAATATGATATATAATATTATATTAGGAAAAAGTGTACTGAACCTATGGTTTGTGAAAATTATGAGTAAATAAAATGGCTTATTGATTATATGGAACATCATAAGGATTTTGCAGCTGGACGTTTCCTCGGTGTTCAGGGTAAAATGAAACTAAATTCTCAGTAGCAAAATTTAACCAACAGCTTAAATGAAATTGGACCGACAAAATCAGCCAAAAAATGAAAAAGTGTAATATGTTACTTAATTTTATTTTATTTACATAAATATTAAAAATATAATTAACACATTGTGTTTCTTAGACAAAATCTAAATTTTTAGAGAATAAAAACTTATATTAGATTTTAAAAAATACTATAAAGTATAAAACATAATATAAAAACTATTGGTTTCAATATTGTTTTATAGTAGCTTGCACATATGAGATTTTTTTATATTATACCTATATTAATTTTTTTCTTAATTTCTTAATTTAGAGTTACTAAAACATCATTTTTATAACTTTTAGTTATTTATAAGTTTTTATGGAAATAATAATATTTAAGGTCTAGAAAAATCAAAAAAGTCTAGCGAGAAAAAAAAGTAGAGATTTACATATCTCCCAAAGACAAACTAGAAACATGTCACCTACAAGTGAATTAGAAGAAAATGAGGTAGCTGAACTAAATATAATTGGCAAAGAAACTTCCATTGCATTTAGTTTAAATGAAGGTTTTGAAAATTTTTCAGAAGTAAGCTTTAAGCTATTACAATACATCCTAAGAATAAAAATGTGAAAATATCTTCATTAATTTAAATTATGTATACTTTTTAATAATAATAGATGAACACTGAACAGAATGATCATAGAAATCATAATGTTGGATAAAGAATTGAACGATGAAGAACTATCAACTGAAATTTTAAACAAAAATAATGAAATATTTGAAAACTGTTCTCAAAGCAACCAAGTACATCCAAGTATATATTTAAATATTCAAAGATTCTTTATTAAAAAATAGAAAATAAAAATTCCAAATCATTAAAGGTACTGTTACAAATTGCACAGCAGACATACCAATAGATTCTAATCGTCACTTTAACAGAGATGTTCCAAATAAAAAAAAAAATTATTATAACTAGAGATCTAATTTATTGGTATGCAACAAGTATACAATTTTAATTTTACTATATTTTAGCTATGAGTAATAATGCAAAAAGACCTAAATTGGATCATTATATAGATTTAGTAAAAGGAACCAACGATGGCTTCATAGTGAGTTTGACTATAGAAAATATTAGACCTATGTTTATACAATAATATTATAAAAAATAACAATAAGTAGTCTTATATCCAGGTTTACAACTGTTAATTACAAAAGTTCGGGATATAGTGTTATGGGTTAAGAGAAGTGTTATTATTAGCGACAAATTAAGAAAAATACAAATGGAAGCAGGAGTCAAAAAAGGATGCTTGAAAAAAATGATCTTGGACTAGAAAACAAGATGGAACTCCACATTATATATGATCGAACGGTTCATGGAGATGTCCAATATGCTAAGTCCCTTAGTTTTACAATATATTACAGCGTCTGAAATGCCAACTGCTGTAGAAATGGATATGCTGAGACAAACCATAGGACTTTTAAAACCATTGGAATTTGTAACTAGGGAATCTTCTGGCGATAAATATGTAACAGTGTCAAAGATAATTCCAATGACAAACTGCCTAATGACCCAACTAAATGAAATAAAACCAACCGTAGATTTATTAGTTGACGTTCAAGATAAATTAAACGCTGAACTCGTTAAACGTTTTGGTCAAATAGAATTGGTTACTCAGATTGCTATTGCTACATTGTTGGACCCAAGATTCAAAAATTTGCATTTCAAGGATCCTATTGCTTGTGCCAAAGCTATGGCAGCATTAAGAAATCTTATCAGAACAGATATGTCTTCTAGTGATTCTGAAAGTGAAACATCGTCACCACCACACGAATATGATTTTTGGGCACCTCACAAATTGTTGGCCCAAGATCAAGGACACAAAAAAAGAAGAAATCAGCACATGAAATCGACAAATGATGAACTTTCTTTGTATTTAGTTAATGATGTATCTCCATTAAGCTCTAATCCGTTAGAAGAGTGGAAAAGAATAAAAGGAACTTTTCCAGCTCTTTATAAACAGGGGAGAATTCATTTTGTCATCGTTGCAACTTCTGTACCTTGTGAAAGGTTGTTTTCAAAAGCTGGAGCTACTAAAACTCAGGCCCGAAACCGTTTATCTAGTTCTCATTTAGATAAACTGTTATTCTTGGGAGACTTGCCTGACAAATGTTGGTTTGATGATTGAGTGATTGTTTTTATATATTTAATTTTGCTTTATCGTATTTAATATATATATATATATATTTTTTTTTACTTTATAATAGTTGACTTGTGAATTCGTGATATAATGAATAAATAGAACAGTTTTAATTATAATAAAAATATTTCAATAAATAATTTGTTCCTATATAAAAAAATGTTTTATTTTTTTTTTTGGTTTTAAGTATTTAGGTTTCAAGACTTGAAAATTTAATAAAAGGTTAAAAGCAAAGGTGGGCATTAACTAGTTAAAAAGGTAAAGTTAAGTTAAAAAGTTAATTTATATACTATTATTATTATATTTTAATAATTTAAAAAATGTTTTGAAAATTAAATCTTAAATGTTAAATGAAAAAAATAATTAACTTATTTTTAACTGAGTTAAGTTAATATTTTTTTTTTTCAAAATGTTAACTTAACTTAATCAGTTAAACTTAGTTTTGGTTAACTCTTAACTTTTAACTGAAGGCATTTAGGCTAACTTAACTAAGTTAAGTTTTTCCATTAACTTATCCAGCTTTGGGTATGCCATTCTAATTTAGTTTGAATTAATAATTTCTTGTTATTACATTTTGTGCAATTTATATAATATCGTACCAAAACATTGTTTTAAAAAATAATTTTAATTTACAAATTATTAAAATAAAAACAATAATAAATATAACAAAACAAATATAAAATGTAATAAAACCACTAGATTGCTTAATAAGATATAACCATAGACCACAATGTAGGTAATCCTACCTACATCATGCCATAGACGTAGACATATATACTAATATATGTACTAAGTTTTAGTTTATAAGTCTATAGATATACCAGATAATATACGAACGATGACATATTTACGAGTTCCAATGTGGTCTTACTGACTTAAAATTCCTTAAATTTTTTTTTATCGTAAATATTGATAATATTGATCTTTTTTTTTTTGTATGGATATGAGTAAATATCGATACTTTCTTTCGATATAACATCCCTCGTATTTATGGTCGTAAGATAGAGTATAGAGATTTTATAGGCACCTTATGGCTTACAAGAGATACATACCAAGGTGGATACTAAAGACCTGCACAGGCCGGCCCGGCCCTGGTTCAGCCCGGGCCGGGCTCTTTAAAATTAAAACCGGGCCGGGCCGGGCTTTTATAGTTGAAATCCATTACGGGCCAGGCTTATAAATTAAAAACACATTACGGGCCAGGCTGGGCCGGACTTTGAAAAAAAAATTTACGGGCCGGGTCTGGTTTTGAAATTTCCTGGGTTTCTTACAAAAAGGTGCCTTTTGCGATAATAATTATAAAGGTTATATATAGATATTTATAGAGAAAGGTGTTTCTTTAGGTGGTGGGTGTAAATACTTAATT
>JAIPRL010010062.1:0-16302 GCA_025469235.1 Pemphigus obesinymphae
TTTTTTGTTTCAATGGATCAATATTACTATTGATAGGATATTTTAAAAGTTTAGGTTGGTGTGGACCCAATGATAAAAGATATTGCCTTTGTGATGAAGAAGTAATATCACTCCGTCTCCCTGGATCATGTTGAACAAAATAATTTGATCCACAAACTGATAATTTTGTAGAGGAATCGGTTAGATTGTCTAATACTACTTTGGAATGTTTTAAAAAAATTTCTGACATACATTTTATTCTATCAATTACTTGCTGACTTTCCATCATAAATATAATAGGATTAAGTACCATGTCTTTTTTCAATTTTGACAACAAAGTATTACACTCAGTTAGATTTGATACTATTTCTTCTATTTGACCAGCACATAACAACCATGTTATTTCTTCAGAATTTTCATCAATATTATCTTCATTAAAATGTTTAGGGGAACTCTAAAATATATATATATATATATATAATAATAACAGACAACAGTACAACTTTTTACAATAATTTAGATTTTTAGATTCTGAGCGGAGCCAAAAAAAAGTGATTTTACAATGATGTTTATTTTATATTTTTTATTTTTCTGTAAACAATTTTTCTACCAGAAGGAGCCAAGGAGGATCTTTGGCGTTAGTATGATATTGATAGGAAACATTATTTGATATTGTATGTTTATTATATTAATTGTATTTAACTATAAGTCATGTGATTGTTTAATTATGTTACTATTGTACAGAGGATTTTAGTATGCAACAAATTAAATCAAAGAGTTCTTACAATATTTTGTTAGTTTTCAAAAACCAAAATAGTAACTAAACTCCAAATAAAATATACTAAATGAATATTTGATAGTAATAGTTATATACTTATATTAAACAAGCTATTCTAAATAAATATTATGATATAGATAACACTCTTGGGTATGTAAAAATAATAAGCAAAGTTTTTTTTTTTGTTAAATAAGCAGCTCATGAATCCTGATTAATGAGTAGGTAGGTATAATAGGAAAATGGTATTATTTGTTGATGAAAAATGTTAGTAGTGATCATCAGATACAACAATAACTTTTTTACATTTTTGTTTTATTCATCACAATTTGTAATATATTTAAATTGTAATTTTTATAACTATATGTTAATACTTTTATGCATTGGGAATAAATAATCTACAATATAATACTATACTGAAATAGTTGTTCGTTTTTTCTTAATTGTAAAACTAATAAATATAAATCAGGTAGGTAAGTAATATACTTAAATTCATAACCTATTGATGATTTATTTCATTAATTTTTAAACATTATTAATAAATACCTCAGATTTATTGTCAGCATAGTCCATATTTCAATATTATAATAGAATTTTACATTTTAAAATTATAGACATTTCAGGGGTGCAACATTAAAACGACTTTAAAAAAATAAATAAACATAGAACACTCGTCTGTATGAAATTAGTAAAAAATCCATTATTTCATTCAATTCTAAAGGAACAGAGGAATTAACTTTAAAAGTTTTAAATTATAACGAAAATTCCATTTTGACTTTTGAGGGAAAAAATAAATACTATAATTATTATACTTCCTATTCCAAAAAATAAAATCATTCATGTTCTATAATATAGTCTAAACCTATCCCTTTAAAAGAGTAATGAAAATTCGTTATTTCATTCGCTCCTCAAAAATAAAAAAAGGAATTCCGGTAATCGTTCTTTAATAATATTATACTGATGTTTTATTTATTTATTTATTCATTACCAACATCATTCTTAGTATTTTCAGTAATTGTATCACTGCACGATACCCAAATTTCTGGTTTTCAACTAAATAAAAATAAAAATGACATATAGTATTGTCATTATAGACTTGAAGGGTTCTATAAGAGTCTTTCATTATATTAGTACATTGGTATAAAGAACTTCTTCCTTTTAAACATTAAAACATATATGATAAGATAATATATATGACATATATATATATATGTATAGGTTTAGTGTAAAAATAATTTTGTGGGAAACTTAAATGACACTTATATAATCCAATAAAATAAATTATACTATATTATTAATCTATATACAGCTAGACGACCCATAATACTGTCCACTGTATAATTATTTATTACTTATTAAATACAGAGAAGTATTGCTTTTAAAAATAATTTACTATTCGCCACGTGTGTTCTGATTTTTACCGTTTATAAAGATACATAATTAAATATTATGTAGATAATATATTGCATTATTATTATTATATGTTATGTGAATGTAATCCGATGATTATCAAACACATCTTATGATTTATAATTATGAGTAGGTAATTGACCTTTTAAAGTAAGTACATATGATATACGTATGAATTAGAAGTTACAACTGACGTTAATTGAAATTTGAATTACATTAAAATAACATGTCATTTTTTAAATGAATTTGTGTATTGAAAATAAAAACCAAGTTATAAGAAGTGGAAGCACTTATAGATTATAAGCTTACAGTATACACTCTTGGTGAATGTACTTACCTATTGCATTTAAAAAACAATGATAAATTATTGTTATTATTGAAAAAACGATTCTGAGTGGAGCTTTGGTGTAAGTATAAATATTACTGTTATTTATATAATATTTAGATATTCAGTACATTTAATATTATAGGTACCGTAACAACAAACTTAGCGATAAATATGACCTTACTAATTATATAAAAAAAAATAATATTTACAATACTTAGGGGTAATATATACATACCTAACCATATTGTCTATTAAGTACTGTCATTTATGCATTCAGTATAATTTCCTGTTGTGATTTTCTTTAACGTTTTGTACTTTATTACGTTTTATTTACCTTTTTTTCAGTGTCGTTTTCTTCCGATAACCAATATTGTTAATTTCTATTCAACTACCTACCTTAATACATTTAATCTAATAATATTAGATTTGGTATGCTAAATATATTACCTACCTATTTATATGTATATAAGTAAAATAATAGGTAAAAATATTAATACAGCATTTTGGGTATTAAGAATGTGAGAGAAACATAGTGAAAAATTCACTATTATGTTCCCGCTTTTTTATAAGCAAAATATGGCTAGAAAAATAAGCAATTTCATTGGTACAGTATTATACAAAATCATAATATACACTAAAAATAAATTAATAATAATAATAATAAACATATAATTATAAAATCTCTTGTTCCTCTTAGAATCTAAACATTAAATTTTTTATAATTTCGCCTTAATTAACATAGAAATTAAATATTTTAATGTTTATTAATTTGATAAAAAAAACTTCAAAATTTAAGTTTTTACAAAATTGTTGGTCATTCAATATAATAGTCAAGTAATATATACACTTTAAAAATGTCCAGTATTTACATTCATTATTCTCCTCCAAAATTCGAGTACATTTATAACGAAATAATAATAATAATTATAAATGGCTATAAAAAAAATTTTGAACGGATTGTATAGGATTTTTTAAATATAGGTAGTCAAAGTGACGTACGTCATACTTTATATTACATTTTCAGATCTTAAAACCCAAAATTATCCCTTTTGGAATTAAGAACATCAAAAGCTAAAATGTCTATAAATAGTCCAAAATTGCCAAAATAAAACTTTGAATATTTTATCATAGTCAATATATTACTAAATTATATATTTTTATGAAGAAATAACAAAAATCGGAGTCGTGTTTTTACCATTTTTAAGTTATTTTTTGTTTACTTTTCTTTACGTATTAAAAAATTATTTGGAAAATTTAAAAATTAACACTTTAAACTTTAAAGTATCAATTAGATGCAATCATTTATTGGAAAATGGGTATATAATGATTTAAACAAGTCTTTTGGTCAAAAAATTATTTATAGAAAAATAAACAAATTATTGTAAAACCACTATATCGATCCGCTCAAAACGTAATAAGATAATTACGAATATTTGTTAATATTCAATAAGCTGCGAGAGATGAAAAGTAAAATAATATTTATTACTGACTCATAATATATTTACGAAAAACGCGTCACGGTTAAGACACAATAATGTAAGGTTATTTTTTTTTTACATACATATTATATACAAATACAATATATCATGCCTTGTCATAAATACGATTATATGTACATTACTCATATTCAATTAGTCGTTAAATCATCAAGGTATAGTAACTAACTACCATACGTTTATGAAAATTAATACAAACACATTTTTCATTTGAATCTATAATCGTTGAAAATTATTAAAATTAAATTTATGTAGGTATACTTACTGTACTTTAGTATTCGTGGTACCCATGTATAATTCCATATAAATGACTGCCGAGTTTTGGCGAAAGGTTACGATACCTACGCGTTTAATCGACTAAAATGTTATTTAGTCTAGACATATCCCCATAATACCAGTGGCGTATTTCAAATTTTTCTATGAAAACCTCCCCTGTACCAAAATTTTCACTTTCACACAACATAAGTATTTGGAAATAATGTATTTCTTTTAATTACTAAAATGTTATAAATAAAATTAAATAAATTATATATTAATGCAGTATAATTTATTTCAAATACGCTCTTAAGATTCTCTGCAACAAAGCGCGAGGAATATAAGTATGGTTTAATTATGGAACTATGGTATATCAAGAAAGGAGTCAAGAAATAGTTAGTTCTCGGGTAAAAAGTTTCCCGAAAGGACATCTCATATAGTAGATATTTTAAATAAGTAATTTTTTTACGGGTAAAAAGGAAAAGATTTTCAATAACTTTTGATTGCTACTACTGCTATTCATAAAAAAAAAAAAAAAAAATCGATAAGTAATGAATAATTCGTGATGATCTCATAACTTTTGACATCAAGTTCACCATCACAAATTTTATTTTACCTTTTAAGTTTTACTACGAATACATAAGGACGATTCTAGAGGAAGGTGGTATTACACCCCCACCCTTGGAAAGTAGTCGGTAAAAAAAGTAAAGTTGACCTTTTTTTTTTTGCTAATTTACCACATTTTGAAGGAGTATATCGGAATGTAGTCGGCAAGTTAGAAATTGTTCGAAATGTAGTAGGCAAATTATAAAAATTGTTGGACGATTTAGTCGGCAAAATTAGAAAATAGTGACTATTTTTTTGGCTTTTTTACATTTCATTTCAAGTCATATTTCGGAGACATTATTCCGTCCATGCGAACACATCTGTAGATACAGGTGATGAATATAAGTTCTTCTTCTTCGATTTCTCTCCCAACTATTTTGAGTTGACCATCCAAGTCCTATTATCTTTCCTTCTTTCCATCAACATATATTTCCTTTACTAATATATCCTATTGCCTCAGTCTCTTCTTTCCTTAATACATACCCGAGCCATCTTAATTTATTCTCCCTCATTTTGTCAACTACTAAAGCTACTCTCTATATTACCTCTTATATACTCATTTCTTATTTTATCCTCTCCCACTACATCCCCACTCAACTTTATTTCTAGTCTTTCCCTATTCCAATGATAAAAATAAGTAATAATGATAAATAATATTGTAAATAGTAGGTACCTATATAGTATCACGTCGTGATCAAAATAATAATAAATAAATAAAAATCAAAATAATAATCAATAATGGACATATATCTGTATATAGAAATTAATATAAAAAGTATAATATAATAAAATATTCAAATGTACCTGTTTTAAATTATTAAACATATATTTCTGCAATATAAAGCTGGCCATATTTGGACCATTTTAGAATATTGTAAAAGTGCAAAATTTAAATTATTAAACATTTTTATAAACAAGTACCTATTGGTTTTTTGTTGACTTTTTAAAAATATTTGATTAAATTGTGATACATTTTGATTTTATAAAATTTCATCTAAACATTAAAACGCAAGTAATTAAAGTACATTATATAATTCATATTTGTTTACTAGAAACATAAAATAAATAATGCATGTTAATACCTACACAAACTTTGAAATATTCAAACTATATGTCTTATGCACGTAACACGTAAAATGTTTTTTATGCTTTAATCCACTGACAAATGTATATATGCAGTAGGTAGGTACTTTATTTCTTAAGAAATAATATTTTTATTGTATATGATATATGCGTATTCGTACAACGTACATATTATATATTATATATGCTTCGTATATTTTAAAAACTAGTTTCAAGTTTTGAATAATCAAAGTATTTGGTATATAAATTATATACCACCTACTAAAAAAATCGGTAATATAAACAATCATATTTAATTTAGTTTATTTTTCGTGTAAAAAATACATCAATATTATTTATATATTATTTACTAACAAAATAAACACCATTTATTACTTTATTTTATTTTATAAAAGTAATTCATTTTTATTTTATTATATTCTAAATGAAAGGAAAAATGTACTTTTAATAGTATTGACAAATTGTTGTCAAATAAAAAAATAGTATCTATACTGGTATTTTTTCCTATGCCTACTATTACAATGAGTTATTTTTAATTTATAATTTAAAAGTTGGTTTATTGTCACTATAGTCCTCAAACATGATAAAGCATTATTATTTTAGATTTTAAAGCAAAGATAAATCATTATTATTCCTTGTATTTGAAAAACAATTCTTAGTAAAGTTATAAAAAATGTCCATCATTTTCGTTTGTTTTTATTTACACTTAAAAAAAACTATGAGAAAATCAAAAAATTATATCTTTAAAGTACCAACTTTAGAATAAATTTCTTATCAAAAAAACTCTTTACCCTAAAACTCCTACTCGATTTTTTCTACCCAAAAAAGTGTTTAATACATTTAAACATTTGTTATTTGAAATATTATATACTGAATGGTATTGAATCCATACGTGTTTTTTTGCACTCGAATTACGGTTGTATGACTACACTGGAATATTAAATAAACGTTATACGAGGTCCACACAGAAAAACAAAACATAAACTCGGCGTTTTTAAATAATTTCGAACCAAATGTGTTTTTTTTTTTCAATATTATGTTTTTGTTTTAAAGAACAAATCCATGTCCCATTCAAAATGAGAAAATTTTGTTTTATTATTTTCACGAACATTATCGGCTTTATGTGGACACAATGTATTTATTTTTTTCCCCTAAGAACTTTGTGTGGACCAGGCATTAAGTTTAACAATTCAAACAAAAATCATGGTTGTAGCATGATTAGAAATTAATTGGTAGATTTAAATGTGGGAAGGGTTAATTTTAAATTCAGAAAGGTTAGGTCTTCTTAGCCCCCTGTTATATACATTTATCTGCTGATCTTTTTGACTCAGCCAATTCGTATGAATTGTCTATATATAGGCAAAAATATTTAGCAGAATTTCTGGGCTTTGTCCATACATCGAAGACTTGAAGTGTATAATAATATAATAATTTAAAATGCCATATTATGCACTTAAATATGCAAACAATTTCGATAGAACGACTAAACATTTTTATTGAACGAAATTAACTCTTCCTCTTCACTTTAATATTTAAATTATATCTTTATGTATAAATAACAAAAGTATATGTTATTTAAATCCATCCGTATTTTTTTTTTCTATTATATAAGTATAATTTATAAGATATTTGTTTTTGATGTTTTGTATACATCGCTCAGTGAGAATTTAAGATACGAGATTTTATGATCATAATAAATTATTAAGAGGATTGAAAGCAGCAATTATCTGTCTCTCTCTATCATACACGTAACCTAGCAATTTAGACGTTTTCTATTCCCAAATTTCCAACATACCAATAGATCTAATGATGTGATAACCATAAGGATTCTGAAAATTGATCTGACTTCGTCGTGAAGCCTATATTGGAAACGATTTTCCCAAATTTATCTCCCTAAGCCCTCACTAAAATTAAGTTTATATATTTATAAATAAAAATTTACATATTAATTGTGAAAAAATGTTTTAAAAGGCGACAAGTAAAGGGGATGGAAGTACTTCGCTCACCGGGTATTGGCTATAGTTTACTGGTTGTGGATATATTAAATTTGAAAGCAATGATAAATCATTACATTCTATAAAACGATTTTGCTTGGAGTTTGGCGTAATAAATACATATTATATAACTACCATTACTGTAAAAAAAAATAAATTCTGTTGAATAGGGGGTGGAAGCACTTCATTTGTTGGGTAGGCTACTGGTGGTGGATTTATTGAATATAATAGCAATGATAAATTATTTATTTCGATAAAACGATTTTAAATATTAATTATTTGGTATACATTTTAAGTTTCCAATTTATAATCATTTTATTTTTTGGTAGTTAATAAGTATTATACAGGTTAATATATATATAATATAATATATATACATATATATTCAATATATTCACTCTCCAATTTGTATAACAATTTGATTGTATCAGATCCAAAATGCCAGGGGTGCAGCAGTAGCTTAATTTTGTCAAAAAATCATATGGTAATGATTAAGCGGGTATAAGCGGAAAATTGAAAATATTTTCAATTATTTATACGATAAGGTATAATTTAAACATTTTTCCCAGGTGTCAAAAATCGTAGTTCCGCCTCTGTATACATATACATTAATTAGGAAAAGTTGCGAACTAGATTCCCCCTCAATCGGAAATCTACGAATCTTGCATACCCTAGACAAAAATGCTGGCTAAAGGTACGTAAGTATATATATTTATCGTACATACTACATACCATAGAAAAGTATACACCAAACAAAAATAAAACCAACCACAATAATGTTACTGCTATCTAATATGGTCGTCGGTTAATCAAGATTTAAAATATAGGTATTAATTAAGCATCTCCTCCACGTATAAATTATGAACAACATTAAGACTTTATGCGTGGCACTGTTTAAATATCTTGTTAAAAAAATATACCCAAGTTTTTTTGACAGATAGTATATATAGACGCTGCAAATGGAATATTCAGGTATATTCGATACCTAATCTAATTATCGTGTTTGTTACGTATTATGTATCCCCGTATCCATTATGTTCAGTCGTCTGCAGTTATATAATAATATTGTATTATTTCAAAACACAATGTGTGAATAAAAACGTTTTCACGAAACACTTAACTCACTCGTTCAAAATATAAAAGACATATAGATTGGTTAGTTATTATACCGAAACGTTAAAATATTTAATTATACATAAATTATGTATTATGCATAATATATAACATATATTAATAAACTACTTAGTTAACATATGTGCATGCATGTGGTTTTGTGTTAAAAGTTAAAAGTACCTACTAACTATATAATATACAATAATATATAGTACCTATACCTATAATAAAATTATAATTTATAGTTACTAGACTCTATAACTACTAAAGTCTATAGAGATTATAGAGATTGGGTTGAACGGTTCCAATTTTGAACTGAACTACAACATTATCGTAATTTAGTTACATGATTTATATTAAATTATTTGTAAATTGTAACCAATTACAATTCAAAAATAAGAAAAAAAACAAAAATCGTTAAGCTTTAAAATAGTAAAATAAGTGTATTAATTTGTGTTAGTGTATTCGATGTTACACTTTTGAAACATACCTATGTATTTTTACTATGTAAACTGTATAAACTGTTTAAAAAAAAGAAAAGAGACAAAAATTATCTCCAGAATTCACTGACAAATATGTTTTTACATAAAAATATTCAAGAAGACATACTACTATTTTTCCACGTGTGAAACATGCTTTGGGAGATATACGTTTCTAAAAATCTAAATTGTTTTAATGGAAAATATTAAATAACATCTATAGAAATTAAAAATCGTAAAATTATCCACATTTTATACGGATAATTTTTAATAAATGTACTATTAGTCGAGTTTTATGAGAACGATACCTACACTAACCAATTTTGGTAGCGAAATAGTACTTTCTTAATTTAAATACTACTAATTAATCTACAATAAACATTAAGATATAAATTATACATCGTTTAAAAGATGGAAACTTTTTCGATGTTTCATTTTGTTGTTTTTAGATTTTTAAAATAATGATTTTATTTCTTATGTTTTAACCAATTTAATATTTACCAAATATGAAATTTTTCTATGCTATATTTTTAATTTGTTAATACGATTTTTAAAAATCGGCTTCCAACAAAACATAGTTTAACTTCTCATCATTCAAACGGTAGATAGTACAATTTTGTTTCTACGTTTTTTAAAGATACACGACATTTGAATAAATCAAATTTTTTTTATTACTAATGGTAATCATGTTTTTTTAATAAATATCGTGATAATAACAATAAATAATGTTACTGATACAGGTCTGTTTTTAAAGTACTTTTAAAATATATTTAAAAATGTTTAATTTTAATTTTTCTTGGAACGTCGAATAAATTTCCTACGCAAAACCTCTTCAAAATTTGGTGTGTAGCGTCCTCTTAATACTTTTAAAAACAGAAAATTCCGGAAAATTATGTTTTATAACTCGACTTCAAAAAGTTTTATCGAAAATTACCCATGTAAAAATGTAAATCATCTTACAATGTTTAAATTTGTACCTATAATGCCTATTGCTGACATGAAATTTTCAGTTGCGCAACAGTTTGATTGAATGAGTGACTGCCACAGTGATATAGGTAATGCGCTCACATGCAACTGATCAGTTTGACCAAATTAATGCCACTAAACAGTTTATTTTTTGTCACAAACCGTTTTATTGCGCAACTACGTATCATATTTTGTAACACACGTGTTTGAACCGGAATCATCTCACATGTGACTAAACAGTTTAGTTTTACGATTTTAATTATTTAATTAGTGAGGCTAGTGTTTTTGATACGAAAGGAACAATGTCCATTTTCATAGAAAATCAAATGTAGCAAGTTAAGTTATAATTATTATTGAAATATTTACTAATATATTATATTAATAATAATAATAATAAAATATAATATATTAATAATATTATATATTTTTTTTTTTTTATTATTTACACAGTTGCTATTTAAAAATGTATAAAATCATTTAATAAAATGTTTTTAGTGTATTATTTTGATATTTTTATCAAATATTATCATTATACAAATTATAAAATTATCCTTTTAACAAGCGCTGTGATATTATTGGATGTACCCAATATATCTTCTTCTTTCTTATTTTCTTCCTTTTTCTTAACTCGAAAGCACACACTGCAGCTATCTCGACAAAATCCATGATGCGATTGAAAAATGTTAGTATCATGTGCGCGTGCCTAGTGTGACACGATAGTTTAGATGCATATGTGAGCGCTGTTTAAGGTGAAATCGTTGCGCAACTATTGCGCAACTGAAAATTGCATGTTAGCGACTAGCCTAAGAGGTTATCAAACACTAAAACTATTCAATTTTCAAGAAATGTGCATCTCCCGAAATATATTTTACAAGTATGCCTATATTATAAATATTATTATAAATATATTTACCATGGTCACTAAATATTATTAAAATAATAAATATGTATAACTTAATGAAATTTTCAAATTTTTTACAGTTAAGTACCTATTTAATTAGTTTTTATAGTTACGTACCTACCTATACCTCCGCTCAAAATTGTTTTATAAAACGCGATGATTTATCATTGCTTTCAAATACTTACCAGTAATCTATTCGACAATCTACTTGCAGCCTTTTTTAAAAACTACTTCTGAAATATATTTAAACTATTTTCATAAAATATCATTAAAATTGCCTATATCGCACCTCGAAATTGAGTGTACGACATGGGATGTTCAAATTTTCAATATTTTTATAGCGATCGTTATATTATAATGTTTTTTTTTTTTTTTATTTCAATTAAATTCCAATTTTTACAACTAAAATATTAAAAAGGTAAATAATAATGGGTTCGATTGAATATTATTAGATATAAGATAATAGTGTTGGGAAAAAAATTCGGTTCGACCCGAAAAACCCGCAATATTATATTATGTAGATTGTAGGTATATCTACAATAGAATTTGCGGTAATGAAGCAATTTGACAAAGTTGACACAGTTAACAGTGACGGAAGGGGAAGGGGTGTATACTAGCTATGATGGAGAAATTTGCGGCACGTAAAGGAAACGGACAATAATATAACTCGCTGCGTGAGTACCAATTCGATAATAATAAAAATAATAATAATAATAATAATAATAATAATAATATGTCAAAAGGGTACTAAAAATATATAGCTATTATGACGATACGTTAATAAGACGGTTTATCGGCAGACCACGTCTACGTCCGGATGGGGCCCGTCTTGCGGGATTAACAACGATACATAGAAATATTATTGAATGCCTATATAGTCGTATATATATACATTATTATGATTGTAGGTATACGCGCGTATTTGAATCGAAATAAACGGACGAGGTATGTCAAACGTATGGAAATCACGTTTATAACGATTCCATATGTACGCACGCACAATACGATTTCGTGTTTGGGAATAATAATAATAATAATAATAATATAAAAACGCGTTAAAATATTATGTGAATCGGCGGGCGACATTTACCGTCCCTGCGCGCACCCTCCCGGCCGGCCAACACACCGCGTGCGTCGCCGTCTCACTCTCGAAAACTATTTGCAGCCCCCCCCCCCCCCAATCAAGGTGAGCGGCGGTCGCAGCGAGCAGGGCCTACGCGTATTTTTTTTCTTTTTCTTTTTTTTTTTTGTGAACGGTCCACATCGTCATCGGCGTACATAAATAATACAATATAATGCGTAGGTATATACCCTGCACGTATATATATATATTATATATATACAGAGGTATATTAGGACGGGTACACCACACGGCCGATTTCGGGATCGCAGGGATTCCGTGGCTTTATTGTGTGTTCTCGTATATTATGTGCATGCACTATACAGGCGTATGATGTGATAAATAAATGTATATACGTGCGTACGCTCGGGGTAAGGGGGTATATATATGGTATGTGTAAGTATATCGTGGAATGCGTCGTCCAAAGATAAACATAATGGAAAACGTGTAAATTGTCGGCACGATAACATAATATATATATACAGGGTGATGTATATAATATTATCGTTGTACGGCGTGCAGTGGCGGCACGAAAGAAATACAAAAATATAGAGTTTAGTGCGCGCGAAGGTCCTCGTTTTCCTACTACTCCTCCTCGTTTATTCTTCGCAGTCCTCGTGTATCGCCGTATAATATTATATATCCTTATAATGACGGGGTCTAATGCGTGCGTGCGTGCGTGCGGTCTACGGTAAAAATATAAAGCGAGAGAGAAACGGGCGAACGGCGAGCGGTCGAGGGCATCGGGGACCGAGAGACCCTTCGCGTCAAATAGACCGTACACGCACGCACGAATGATGGCGGTGGAGAGTTAAGAGAAATAAGGTTTTTATTGTATGCGCGTAGGTGCATTATATGTGTGTGTGTGTGTGTGTGTGTATTATGTATACGTAGTATTTTCGGATCGGTTGAATGGGCGACAAAAACGTCACGATAAAATGCCTGCAACGACCAGCATCCGGTATAGCGTGCGTTTACGAAGGGCTTTGGAATATGGCCGGAAGTAGGAGGTATTTATTTATTAATTTTTTTTTTTTTCCTTCCTTTCTTCCCCGCACATACTAGTATTCCTTGGTGCGTTCGCCGGTGGGCCCGTCACCGCCACCAGCGGTAGGTATATATAGGAGAAACCGTCGAATAATAACAACAAATAATAATATAATGTTGACGGAGTGTCGCGTACAATTGTGTGGAAAATGCACATTAAAAAGAACGAAAAAAAAATAATAATAATAATAAAAATCACTAAATTTCTAAACGGTTTGTTATATAACTTTTTCATCACAAGCGCGCACAGGCCTTAATCGAGGGATAGTATACCATATACCTACTATATACAACATACAACATAAATGAAACAAGTCCCCTACCGCACAATTAAAGAAAAATGTCCCTCTATGCGTAAAAAATAATAATAAAAATATTTCATTATTTAAACACGTTCTCTTTTCAAGGACGATTTTGAAAAAAAAATAATAATAGGGAAGTAAATAAATGACATTTCCTACCCTAGAATTAATGAAATGTATTTTTAATTCCAAATTAGTCAATATATCTACACGCACACGAAAAATGTAGACGTTCCCGTCACCAGTCGTCATATAACTATAGGTAGGTCGTATAGGCACATAATAATTTATATAGTAACGACACACAGTGTATATAGGTATAGGTATATAGGTATACGAAATGTAGTTCAACCTAACTATACCTAGGTACTTTAGGACAAGTTTTCTCGATTGAGCTGCAGAGTGATATCTAATTTTTCCCAGATGGCGTGACGTTCTTGAAAATGTTATGACTATATCCCAGTGCATTTTTTAAATTAGTAAATTAGGCGACACAAATTTCGCCCAGTGGAAATATTTTGTCACTTGGTCGATTTTATTATTGAAGACTGCGGGCGATATATTACATTTTTAAATTATAAATATTCCAATATAAAATAATTGGGTAATGAATGATTATGGATAAATATATGAAACTGAATAGCAAAACATATTATATACAAAGGATTTTTTTAATAATGGACTTGTTGATGATTAATCAAGTACCTTTTAGTATACCTACTTCCATTTATAATCGTACTGAATATGTACACAATTCTAAGGACACAATTATATCTGTAAGAGCATATGTGGCGATATGGAAAGTATTTTCTGAAATTAAAATATTGTTGAGTTTTGTGCGATAAAGTTATTAGTATGTGACAGAAATATATCTGTAATCTGTATCATTATAAACATATAAAGATCAAAAAACTTAGAAAAACCACTCATTAATTAAACGTTATTTGAAATTAATATATACAATTTGAACCTAAATATATTATAATATATACATATATAATTTTATTGGAAAATGGTAAAAAAAAGGTCATTCGTCAATTTCTACCAAATTTTTGAAATCCCGTTTAAAGTTTATCGGGACAATAATGCCGTGAAAAACGGAACGTATGGTCACCTAGTGTATATTTTGATACATTATTATTGTTGCCGAGTAAAAATTTTTAAAAATATTCACTACTATAGCATTTAGCTACATTTAGCCCATATAGCAATTTATTATGTCTATAGTTCATTTAAAAATCAATTTTATTTTAAAAATCAAAAATTATAATTATACAAATGAATATTAAATACCACGACTTGTAAAATAGCTTTTGGATATTTATGAATATTTTTATTTTTATTTTTTTTTTTGTAAATATTTCGTATACCAATGAATAAATTGAAATTTATTAGATATATTATCTATACCTAATGAGTAATGATATATGTAATCTATAACAGGGATAGCCAAACAACGGCTCACAAAATATTTTTACTAATACAAAAATAAAAAAATTTAAATATTAATATACAAATATATATTTTAAAATATAAGAAATAATTATATTATAATTTTAGTTTTTACAATTTATAAAAAAATATAGTGTGTTTAAATGTATAATATTTAAATAGGAGGTAATTTTTTTAAATCTTAACGTATTTGTTAAATGCCTTTTTTTAGATTCTTGGCTCTAACATAATTTTCATATTTTGTTACTATAATTTTCAACGTAATTAATAATATTATAGTTATAATTAATTTATAAAGTATTTTAATTCAATTTCATTTATATAAATTATAAAATAAATATACTTAGGTAATAAAATATAATATAATAATAATACCTTTTGAGTAATAAAAATCCCAGTATTACTGTTGTAGTATGATTTTCAAATCGGAGGTAAAAACTTATAATGTATCTAGTATTTTATATTTAAAAAATTGTACGTTGATTTTGTACTTACATATACGTTTTTGGTGAAAGTTTTAAGTCTATAAACCAATTTTTCCTCAAAATTCAAACATATTTCATACCGAAATAATACATAATGTCGAAAAATGTAAATGGTTATTAAAAAATTTGTATGAATCGATTTTTGAGATTTTTTGAATATAACTAGAATGATGTATCTACTTTTATAATATTGTATAAAATTTATGAGTCGTAAAACCTAAAAATAACTCTTTTATGACAAAAAAATCTTCTTCTTCTTCTTCTCCTTCGCCTTCTCTCCCAACTATTTGGGGTCGGCCACCCTGGTCATACACTTCCACTTAACTCTATCTCCCGCATCTTCTTCACTTACTCCCACCTTCCTCATATCACTCGCCATTACATCCCCCATCTCTTTTTCGGTCTTCCCCTCCCCCTTTTCCCAACAACATGCATTTCCCTTACTAATCTTACTGCCTCAGTCTCATCCCTCCTTAATACATGCCCGAGCCATCTTAATCTATTCTCTCTC
>JAIPRL010010063.1:0-16301 GCA_025469235.1 Pemphigus obesinymphae
TCCAAATTCTTGATGAGAATAAATATTTAAGATTTTATAAATTTGTAAATTTTGAATATTAAATATATTAAAAAATATTGAAAATATTAAAAATATGCTCCGACCGATGCAAAGTAAACTTGTTCACAAATTCAAACATCTTTACATTTTTTAAATCGAACGAATATAAGTAGGTATCTTAAAATTTGTCAGTCGCTTAGGTCGTTTTGATGAAAAATTGATGAAGCAGAGAGCCGCCTTAACCTTGAATTAAATTTTCAATCTTAAAACCTAAAATAAACCCTTTTATGATGTACAAATTTCAAAACTTAAAATTGATATAAATAGGTAGTCCAAAACTGAGAAAAAAATTCGAAAAATGTTTACGTCAATTTTATATAAAACCTTTATAACTTTTTAAATTTAACTACCTACCTATATATATATATGGGGAAAATTTCAAGCCTCTAAAATTATTATTTATGGAATTACTTAGTGAGAAATCGAAAAATAACCTCTAACTATATGCAATTTGTAACTGGAAAATGGCAAAGCATGTAGGTAATGATAACGACTTCTACTAATAGAATGATTGAGTACAGACGTAGTCATACACTCATCCCACCTCACCCTACTTATTGAATTTTATTATAAATAAATAATGATCTGTCATATTTGTCAATGATTAGGTAATATGTCTCAGTTCTAATAGTTTTATTATAGTAATTTTTTTTTTATCAAAAGATCCTTTTTTAACATTAATTTTTCCCTAGATATTACAAAATAGGGTTTTTATCAGTAACAGTAACGAATTATTTAATGTGCATCACAATTTTTTGATATCTTAAATCGTCATGTGCATCCACCCAACCAAAATTAATAATCGGGGTTGCAACGTATTATACTCTAATGTATAATATGCAAATATCATAATATAAATATTATATATCAAGGTTTTATACATACATTTTTGTATAAAACTGTATTTGAAATAACAATATTTGATAACAGAAGCAGTTTATCACGTTATCATTCAACGTTATATTCATTCATTGAATTTGCCAAAAATATAGTCAAAAATTTTTCTTTAATAGGTATTCATTTTTCATGATTAAATATTAATAATGTATGGAACCAAGGTTTTAGCTGCATTTAAAATTTATGATTAAGAAATTACAATGGTTATCAAACTTTTATATTAAATATTAATAGTTGCATTTTTATTTTTTTACTATTACAGATTAATATTGTAAACAAACTAATGTTTCTATTATATTTGTATTAAATGCTTGTATGAACTTTATAGTTTATGTTTTATAATCAAATTGTCATAAATTAATACTTTTTATTAACTTGTTACTAGAATGAAAAATTAAATGATTATTAACCCTACAAACTATAGTAATGTAGTGTTACATAATATTATGCCTTATATTACAAATTGGAGGTACATATTGGACTTCAAATTATAAAAAATATATTAATTTTCTATCTGAAAAAATCCGTTTTATACATCAATTTGCCCGACCCTGTTAATAATTATCATTATTATTGTTTGCCTCAATTTATCTTAAATTTGTAAACTAGTCTTTGATAAAAGTAAATATGATTGAAAGTGAGGCAACAGTTTCTTTTTGTGTGTGAAAATCACTGAACCCTATTGATTTTATTTATTGTAATAAAAAAATATATACATTATACAAAATAATATAATGAGTGCTCACTTATATCAGGGGCATAACTTACAGAAAAAGAATTGAGTAACTTTCTTTTTATCTTTTTTTACATAAACAAAATATTTTTTTAAACATACATGCTCTAAAAAATACATTAGTGTTATTTACAATAAAAAAATACATTATCTTTAACATAGGCTTGATGAGTGCCATATTTGATACATCACTTAAGTTTTTTTCACTGTAGTCAATTTATATTAAACGTGAATGTGGTCTGAACCTTTCTCGTTATAATATGTTGCGATTAACAAAGACAGATAAAAAATTAACAGTGATTGAAAAAAAAAAAAACAATATAACAAAAATTAACAATTTTACAGATGATTATAAAGTCTAGAATATATGTCTCAAATGGTATTCAATAATAATTTGAATTAGTTCGACAATGTGGCAGAAAACATGTCAATGTGACTAGCCAGCAGCCATATTAAGGAACGGCTACAATGACAATCTTGACGATATATCACTTTAAAAATGGTTTGAACATAAAATTTGCCTTCCTACGAATATCTTTTTCCTGTTCAAGAACAAATAGGGTATCACGCATGGTAACACGTTTTATCCTTTGTCTAGTAATCTGTTTAAAAAAAATATACATATAGTTCTATTTAAAAAAAATATTATATTTTCTATCAATACTTACAGTTTGTCTATTTGGTAAGCTCGTACTAATACTAGAATTTGGATTCTGAAAGTAAAAATAAATCATTTAGTATAATGTTACTGTTTAGTTTAAATCTAATTAACAATAAATTAATTACAAGTTTGATAACTAATATATACATTTAAAAAGAACATAGTTCAAAACAATACATTTCATATATGTTATATACCAATAATAATTAAATTTACTATTTCTCTAGTATTATTATTGGCCAAAATTCATAAATAAACTAAAATTGCAATATTAAAATTTATATATTCTATTAAAATGTGTAGACTAAAACAAAATTAAAACAAATTATGGATTAACAATTAAATTTGACATAGTATTGTGTGCTATCAACAAGAAAATATTTCATAGTTCAATATTAGTCATCATGCAAACAAAGTAATATTCCAAGTTATTGATACATGTCTCATAGGGGGAGGGGTTCTAACCAAAATGGACATATATCAGTCAGTTGCCTAGTCATCATTTTTATTTGATTGTATATTCTACGAACAGTACAAATTCAGATGTTTATTTTTATTTCTCTGCGTTGTTATGTAACATATATTAATCATGTGGCAAATTTTGTATAGACGCATTAGAAGAACAACGTATGTGTGTGATACTTTGTTTTAAAATAGGAATAAACTCTAGTGTAACTTTTGAACTTTTGGAGATGATGCTCTATCTCAGACAATGTATTTTAAGTGATTTTAAGAAAGGTAGACCTCTAAAATGAATGAAACCGTCGCTTGTGTTTGTATTCAAAATAACACATACACATGTTGTTCTTCTTAAGCGTCCATAACGAAATTCACCACACAATTAAAATATGGTTAAGTAAAAACGCCAAGAAATAAAAAAATATAATATTACTGATTTAAACCAACTTTAAATACTCATGTTACTATTGAATATTATTATTGATAGCAATCTTCATTGATATAAATATTAATAAAATGATATTGATCACACAATGGACATTTTCAAATTTTAATTAGATTTAAAATAACAAACAGAATACCTAAATTGTATAAAACATACATAATATATTAATTTACCTGTAAACTAGGACTTAATCCAGCTTCTAATTTTGGTTTTTTTCTAGGCCCAATTGCATTTAAAGCAGTTAGATTAGCTTCTCGCTGTCGTAGCTCTTCCATCTCTACCCTTTGCATCTAAAAATAAAAAAGAAACTGTTTTATTTAATCCTTATAATAATAGAAGTAAGAATTATTTATATTTACCTCTTTGGCCTTAGCTTTTAATTTTGCTTGTTCTGGATCTTCATTTTTAGATCGACTTTTAGCTGCCCGTAATAAGAGTTCTCGTTCCATTTCATCTTGTTTCTTACGCTCAACCTTGTCAATTTCTTCTAGACATTTAATTTGACCTCGAATATTCCTAGTTATTTCATAGCGTTTATCCGCCTTAACGTAAAGAAAATTTATGTTAAAATATATAATTATATAAACATATATTATATAATTATTACTTTATTAAAATCTAAACGATGTTCAGCTACAACAGCAAATTTTTCTAAAAGGTCTTTTAAACGCTCAGCTACAGCATGGGAAACTAATGCTGGTACATCAACAGCTGCATCTTCTAAACCTTCTCTATTTACTGCGAACAAAAATAAAAACAAAAACATAATTAAAAATTATTTATAAATGAATAATATGAGTTTTCACTAAACTAAATATAAATACATTTTATATTTACGACAAAATCCAAAATTAATAAATACCGAGTAAAAAATAGTTTTAAAAGCTAATATACAAATAAATAATGAAAAATATTCTTACACTTTAACTTATGTTGTACTAATAAAATGAATGCTATTTAGACTAGTCAGGCCAGCATTACAAATGGAATATACATGATGGCATGAGATTATTAATCTCATTTTTAATAAAGTATAAAATATTATGCAGCATAATATACATATAATAGGAATTTGTTAATAAAATATAAAATTAAATTTCTACATAATATGATATAGAGAAAAAATAAAAATATTTAGCTACTATTTATTACAAATATTTTAAATGTAGTATATAATGAGCAAGAATAATAAATTACTACATTTATTCAATATTGTTAAAACAATTGTTTTTGTTATGTGTATGATGAATTGTACATCGCGTTCTAAGCATAATATAATATACTTATATGAAATAATTCTCAATTGACTAGATTTGATAAATTTTGTTGATATTCTTAATTCAAACAAAATCTAGTGATTCTAATAAATATGTAAATAGGTAGCTCTACTAGTTTTATAAAAACAAAAAAATACTTTAAACACACTACTTTATTTTAATAAAATGTGTTTCTTATGCAGTAAATGTATATAAAAAAAAAAATTAGTAAATTAAAACTAAATGAAATAATCATGCCTTATTATAATTACCAATTTGTTTAATTTTTGTTACTAATGGATTTTGTGGTAAAAGTATTTCATCTTTACATGATCTAATTTGCGTCCCAACAAATTCAGTGGAACCTAATATTCTTTGGGTTTCTTCTGCTAAGTTGACACCACCCATAGCGGCAACATCATTAATATCATCGTCACCACTAATTTAGAAAAAAAAAAATTTAACAGTTTAATGTAATGTATTTATTTAATGTATACGAATATTAGTTGAACTTACACATATGCAGCTGATGAAGAAAAAGATTTTTTTTCTTTTTCTTTAGATGGGGGTTTAGACGAAGCAACTATTGGTGTCGTAACACTAATTGGTGTTGGAACTTTGTTGATCATTGGAGGCGGCTGACTTATAATATTTGGTGACGGTGGAATACGAGGTTGAGGCATTGTTATAGTATTCGTTTGTACTGTTGATGTTAAGGTGGTATTAATTTTTATATGTGATCCAGCTGGTGCCTTTAGGGGTAACGCTTTCACAAGCATTTGTCGACCACCGCCTATTGGTCTTGGCGATGAGGTTGATGTAAGAGGTGGAGGAAGTGTACTGGGTTGAGAAGACACTATTGGTGATTGAATACGAATTGAACCCATCTTATTAATAGCTGTAAGACCTCCCGTTGGGGTTTGTACCCTGACTTGTTGCTGTAATACAAAATTATATACTATAATTTATTAATCTATAATATATTCATTAAATTTTACATTACTTATTAGTAAACTAAACATGCATAATAAAATAAGTTTTAGAACTTTTGCATTAGTTTTATTTTTGTATTTTGAATTTTGTACAAAGACAAATCATAATAATAATTCTGAAAGATTGAGTATAGATGGAACTTAAAACTTACAGAAACAATTCTATGTTGTTGTTGAGAATTAATTGTTCTTGAAGGTGTTAAGGCTGGTTGGGAAGTCATTATTCTAACCGTCTGTTGATTATGTGCGGTACTCAAGATGTTTCCCATAACTTGCGTATTCTAATCAAATTATAATACTGCATTAATTAAAGAAAAATATCTAATATGTAACCAGAAAAAAATCAATGATATATACTATTTATTTAAATTTAAATTATATTTTTTATTACATAAAAATGTGTAAAATATCTATTGACTTCATAAAAAGTTGGAAGAAACTAAATTCCCTAATTATTTTAGATTTAAAATATATATAATATATACAAATTATACAAGATTATGAAGTAACTCTAACAATATTTATAATTCTAAATTATGATACAATAATGGAGAGTTACTTTTATGAAATCTTAACATCACTGTAAAAATAAATTCATAATATAAAATATAAAAATTATAAGATACACTAATTCATCTACTTAGGTAATTTGTAACTGCATGGAATAACTTCATCAATAAATCTTAATGTAATGAAAATTTGTAATAAAAGAATATATAAAAATATTTTTTTTATGTTGTATTCGTAAATGAATAAATTGTATAAAATAAAATTTATTAAATACCAATTTCTTATAATATTGTGCTTTGAGTATTAACTTTATTCTCTAAATTAAAATTTTAGTAATTAAATACACTAACATACTAAACTAATAATCTACTAATAAACTACAATCTGATACTACAACTATAAAACACTATTTATAGCAGGATATTCAATTCATAATTCAAATTGAAATGTGTTATGTAAAATATGGCGGAATAAAGAAAATGCATTGAAATTAATATTACTATTAATTTTCTCTAAAAATGAATTAAAAAAATATAAATATCAAATAAATTAAATAAAAACACCCAATGGCTTCATTATACAAATGACTTTTACATTTCACATAATAAATATATTTTTATTTTAAGTTTTTGATAATTACAATGTACAAAATGTAAACTATTTAATCAATGGGTAATACAATAATATTTATAAATTGTAATAAAATATATAATAATTTTATTAAATACATTAATTTTATCATATAATGCACTACATAGAATTAAAAAAATGTCAAGTTTTTATTTAAAAAAAGAATATATAAATAATCTTTACCGTTGCTTGTTGTTGATTAGCTAAAACAACAGTAGGTTGTTGAGTTAAAGCACTAATTTGTGGTGGTCGAATGCCATCAATGACCATTTCTTTTAACATAAGTGATTGCCTCAAGAGTGGTAAGCTTTTCTGTTTACAAATAATAAAAAACATTTAATTAATATTCAATATATATAAAAAATTAATTAAAAGTAATTGGAGTATTAATACCTTGAGAAAACCAATAAGGCACGGTTGGGGTGAAGCATTTAAAAGTTTCTCTAATCGATCACAAAATTGTTCTGGCTCCACCTTGGCATCAACCAGTTCTTGTATAAGGGTACGTACACTTCTTTCTACAGGTTTTGGTTCTTTACTTGACAGTTCAAGTAAATTGGCTAAAAATTTGCGACATTTCTCTTTAGTATTATCTTGTTGGACTTTTTGCTGTGCCTTGAAAACAAATAAGAAATAAATATAATTTATTACATATTCATTTTATGTAATTAATTAGATAAAATAATCTATAATACCTGTTGAGGTTGAGCTATCGCTTGAGTAGGTGTTGTTGGTGTACCAGCAATAGAAACATTGCTCTGAAATTGTATTCCTTCATTCAATTTTATACGCACTTACAAATTTGTCTATAAGTTCATTTAAGACTTGTTCTAAAGTATTTAGATCAAACCATTTAAAAAATAAGTTAGAAGGCCATCTTATTTATTACTATTTTATTTTTTTGTTATTATTATTCAAGTACTAAATAATAATATTTATGAAGAATAAATAAATAATGAATAATTATATTTGATTTATTATTAAATAAAAGCAATACATTAACCAAATAAATACATAAATAATTAATGTTAATAACTACTCGTATATTGGATTAAACGGTTAATATCAACAGAATACTTTAATTTTATAATTATCTTGAAAAAAAAAAAAATAGTATTAATCTTAATTAATTTAATATAACTACTAAACTAAGTTATTTACTAAAAAAATTATAATATTGATAACAATTTGGTAGCAAAAATTTATATTAATAAATAAATTTATTAAATATTGCAAAATATAATTATAATTCACAATACTTAATTTTTTTCTTATGTAGCAATTTAAAACATATTTACCTGATAATGATAAAAATTAATTAAATAATTAAACTAGGGCACACCTAACAGTGTCAGTATATTAAGAAGACTATTCCAAAAGACTTTCAAGTTCCAAATTAAAATAAGATAATTTAGTTTTTAAACAAAATTGGATTATGTTCACTTTTTAAATTAGCATTTTAGTACAGAACTGTAAAAAGTATTTAATATTGTTTTCAAAATCTAGATAGTCTTCTAGCTCTAATGTAAACAATTGTGTAGAGATGAATTTAAATAAGATTTTCATAAAACTTACGGTTGCAACTGATGGAACAGATTGTACTCTAAAATTGGCATTATTTTGAGTAATAGTTCCTTGACCAGGTGCAGGGCCTACACGTAATAACTGATATTGGCCATTTTCAGTCTTTAATAATATGTGTCCACCTTGAGCTTGTTGAAGCGCTTGTAATGTAAGCTATGATAGTCAAAATTTAAACAATTAAAAAAAAATTATTATTCATCAAAAAACACAATTATACCTACAAGGGACGTCCAGAAAGTAAAGATACAATAATTCTCAAAAATATACAAAACCGTTTTATTTAAAAAAAATTACATGACATTAAAGGTATATCTCATCATTTTTCAACATAATCGCCATTAAGTTCCAAACACTTTTGATAACGTGGGATGAGTATTTTTATGCCGACATCATACTCCGTTCCCGCCACCTCCTTCAGCCATGTGGTCATAGTAAATTGTTTGAGGTCCTCATCGTCGTTGAATCTTTTTCCCCCCAAAGTTTCCTTCAACTTAGTGAAAAGATGGTAATCGCTAGGGGCAAGTAACTCCTGCGTTATTCGAGCAGTATGGGGGCGAGCATTATCGTGGAGAAGACACACTCCTTTTGTCAGCATCCCTTTCTTTTGTTCTGTATGGCCCTCCTTAATTTTTTAAGGGTTTCACAATATGTTTGTGCATTAATAGTAGTGCTATGGGTCATGAAATCGACCAGGATAACCCCCTTTCTGTCCCAAAAAACAGATGCCATGACTTTCGGTCCGAGAGTTGTTTGGAATTTTTTTGGCGCTGGGAAAATGCGTATGGCGCCACTGCATAGATTCTCTCTTGATTTCTGACATCGTGTAGGAAATCCAAGTTTCATCCCCTGTCACTATACTGTTCAACAGATTCCTTCCCCGTTTGTCATAACGTTCCAAAAACAATCTTCCTGACTCAACCCTCTTCTGTTTGTGTTCTTCCGTAAGCATTTTTGGGACCCAACAAGCATTCAGTTTCCTGTAATCAAGAGACCACTTTGGCAGAACAGACCGAGAAACACCTGAACACTTTTCAAGTTCATCGAGAGTTGAACAACGATCTTCAAGGATGAATTGTTCGACCTTTCATCGAAACCTTCGATCACCACAGATGGCCAGCCGCTTCTCTCCTCATTGTGCACACTCGTTCTTCCTTCTCGAAACTCTCGTACCCATTTGGTGAAATTTTGGCGGTTCATAGCGTCTGGTCCATATGCCTGGACAAGTCTACAATGAATTTCACAGGGAATGACTTCTTTTTGAATGAGAAAACGGATCACACTTCTTCCTTCATACTTTGAATAATCAAGAATAATCAGTGATAGAGGTGGTGGAAGTGCGCGATGACTCGCCCATCGTGAAAACCTCTCACGGACAGAGGGACAGAGATTGTAACGTACTGAAATGGTTGTTTGGTCTTAACTTGTTCGCGACAAGTTTCAGTAGTGCCAATATTCGAATAAAACATTCCCTGTGGCAGTCAAGGTCTTGTATCTTTAGCTTCCGGATGTCCCTCGTACTATATTTAAAAAAAATGAGTGTAGAAAGAATTTAAACTTACCGCTGGTGAGCCACCAGGTCGAGCTCCAACTACTTGAGGTATCATTACTCTTGACATATTTTTATTAACTCCACCCTGTGAGTTCTGTGGGCGCAAGGCATTTACATTTAGTATTTGCACGTTTGCTGGTAAAATTGCTTGAGGCGAATTACCAGAAACTACACCTTGTGCCATCTGTTTGGAAACAGTAATAACATTGGACGGCACTGGAGATTGATTGGAAGATACTTGTCCAGTTAATGTCATTGTAGAAACTGGAGGTGAACTTTGATGATGTTGTTGAGGAGTTGATTTAATCACAACTGCCGTTCCGGTACCTGTAAGTCCAACAAATTATAAATTATAATATTTTCTACAATAATTACTACTCTATCGATTCAAAAAAAAAAAAAGTTTTATTTAAGTGTAAGTTTACAAAATTACCATTTAATTTAATAGGTACCTATAATTTATTAAATTCAGATCTATAACTGATAAGAAAACTGTTTTACAATATAAATTATTTAAGGGAATGAAATTTACTACAAAATGTTAACTCATTTAAATTGAATTTAGCCAGACAATATGTTGCCAAAATGTGATTACAGTTGTGTACATAATATTAGAATCAATATAGGTAGGTACTTGATAATGGTTAATTTGTACAGTGAAATACAAGAAAGAATGGATTATCTATTTATTGATGACTTTTTGTATTAGAAATCCTAAATGTCTTACCTAAATGTATGAGCTTATCATAAATAGGTCATAAACTACATTATAAATTAGGTAGGTAGTGTATACAGGCAATATGTATCAAAAAAATGTTGATAAAAATATCATCAGTGTATTAAAAAGAAGTGTTGTTTAACATAAAATTGTATAAAAGTGTACCTAATATCCATGTTTTAGAGAACCAGTCTAAGTGATTACAACAGTTGAATAATGAATATGTTTACAATGCCCACAGTAGCTAGACCTAGATTAAAATATTTGGCGTTGTATCAGTAACCGACTAAAACAGCGACGACTGTGTATTACTCGTCGCATCGAACGAATGATTCCAAAATGAGTTTACGATATGATATGTGCAATGACGATAAATGTTGACTGGCGATGATGAGACAAAAGTCTAACCTGTACTGGTGGAATTGACTGTCCCGTTGGGCAGAGAGTTGACCGCTACATAATTACGGTTGTTGGCCGAATTCGAATAGACAACTTTGACCTGTTCTTGAGGTTTCATGGGTTGTGGTGCCGCATAGTTATGCGCCAGAGTTGGATTGACGACATGCTGCTGCTGCTGCTGCTGCTGTTGCTGGTGTTGTTGCTGGAGCTGCTGTTGCTGCTGCTGTTGGTGTTGTTGTTGTTGTTGTTGTTGTTGTTGTTGGCCAACAAAATCTGCCTGACTGATGCCCGGCATTAAACTGTTGTTATTGTTGTTGGCGGTAGCCGCGACTATACACTTGTTCATCGAGGAGGCGGCCCGGGCGCCGTTGACCAAGTGCTGCTGTTGTTGTTTTTGCGGCGCGGCCGTGGTAGCTGCGATAGCATTGCTGTTGTGGCCAGTCAGTTGGTGACTCCTGTTGGCGGTGGACACAACCGACGTGTTGGTGACGAGCTCGCTTTCCAGCGACACCACGATTGCACTGAACGCGTTTTCGTCCACGTCCTTACTGAGTACTTCCTCCAGAAACTTGACTGACGCCATTTTCTGACCAACTCAGATCGCAGACTGATGTGCGCATGCGCAGGCGACGGTCCCCCCGCGGCACGCCGCCCGGCCGTGTACGAATAATTATACGCGGGGAAGCGCGTCGCGCACGCACGCACGTACCGTACGGTACTTGGCGGAGGTGCGCGCGCTCACTCGCCCGCCTCCTCCCTCACCCCACCTGCACCGAGCGTTTTCGTGGCGCACGCACGCATACACGCAGTGACGCGACGACGACGCTATACGCGTTTCTATGCCGTTTATTTATTTATTATTTTTACGATTTTCCTAAAACGCGCGTAATAATAACGTATATACATAATATATGTATATATATAATATAATATTATCATTGTACACCGTACGCGCCGTATTGTTGTTGTTGATTTTGGTTTTTTTTTTTTTTTTTTTTTTTATCTGTAGTACAAAATTCGCTATGATATTATACGCACCTACCGCGGCCGGCCGTGTCGTTACTACGCCGCCGCCGCCGCTGCTCCCGTCCGTCATTCATCAGAGACCGCGTACACGTACGACGTACGATTCGGCGGCGGCACTCGCACACGCCGTCGGGCAGCCTGCGGTTCACGACGGGGCAGAAGCGCGCGCGACCCGATTCTACGCGTAACGACGGCAACAGTGTTGCCAACGGCCGGACGCCCCACGGCGCGCGACCGGTCGACCGTCAAACGTCGGGCAAATAAACCTCCGATGATTGATAATAATATAAATCGTATATAATATTACGTCATATGTGTGTGTAAAATAATATAGTAAATCGGTTATAGTATAGTAGTAGTAGTAGTAGTAGTAGTAGTAGTAAATAGTATTTTCGACGGTCAAAGTGAATAATAATATTATACTATATATAAATATATACGTATACAGGGCGCGTCGACTAATGAACTGTCGTCACGATATTATATTCTGTGTTATTCCGTGTCGTATCGTGCCGTGGTCTCGGCGAACGTTCTGTAAACGATAACGCGTATGGTATAATAATATTATTATATTGTTTTTCGTTATATTATATTATATTTTTAATTTTCCCGGGTCGCCGATAAAATTATCGTTCGACGACTCTCCCGACTACGATAGAAATCCAACCGATCGTATTATTAATAGGTACCTATCACTATGATATCGTTACGAACGTCGTTTCCTTATCTCGTCCGTTCGTTTCGATTCCTGTAATAATATAAATAACGTGAAATCGTATAACATAATATTTTTTATTATCATTAATAATGATATTATATTACGCCGCGATCATCGTACGTACACAGTGTATTCGTCGTCGTCGCCGCCGCCGCGTAAATCCGATTATGATAATAATTATTATTCGTTTTTATACCGCAATCGGAATGATAATATGAAATAACATTGTGGACACCAGCTACTACCTACACGATAATATTATGATTAATATGTAATAACATTACGATATCACCGTCGACGATAAGTCAGTTATAGTCGTCAATTCGTCGTGAAAATGTCATAACACCGGTATTTATTTTTTCCCGTGTTCCGTTCGACCGTTTTGTCATGGCTCGATCATATTATATAAAACCTACTTGTACGCAGTGGCGGCCCCTCCCCCTCCCCCTAAAATTTTAACAAATTACTCATTAACAATAGTAGTTATCGACATTGATTTAAATATTAACAATATTATTTACATTTACGTTGTAAAAACATGTGGGTACATTTTCGGAATATCGTAAAAATCGTTTTCCGTCGTTACGGGAACACCGCGTGTACTAATCGAGAGTTTAAAAAATAATATATACCTATTACAATATAGGCGTGTTTTGAGAGATTGTTTGATAACTGAATGCATTTTGTGACAACCCGGTTGCTGGATTCAGCAACCATTTTAAATCTTCGTTAACTGAATTCGGTCACTCATAATCTTGTTATCTCACTGATACTTATCTATGATCTCATAATGTCATAATCATAATATATATTTATGCTCATAGAGTTATAAATCTAGTAAACAGTAAACACTATGTTTTGCCGATATAGCAACCAATAGTGACAATTTGAATGAACAATTTTAGCAACCAGGTTGCTCAAAACTGCATCGCCAAAACACGCCTATTATGTAGGTTATAGCACGGCGGACGGTTGTCGCTGGGGCGACGTTGACAATCGCTCCGTCACGACCGTACGGATCCGTCGCCCCGACGTGCATATTGTGCACTGTGGAACGGCGTATAATGTGGTTCGTGACGTGCGCGAGCGCGCCTATGTTTCTCTATTATTTATTCAATTTATTCTTTTATTGTTGGCGTATTACCCGTACCAAGTGTCGTTACATTATGTAATAGATAAAAATCCAGTATCATATTATAATCGACGGAAAATTGAAATGAAACGACTTGAAAGACCCATTTACCGAAACGATAGATAGACGCTTAAAAATGTCGAGCACAAAAAAACCGTGAAAGTTTTGTTATTTTGTAATGTTGCACTTAACGACTATACCTTTTAAATTGGTACATGCATCGTATTATTACTCTGCACTCGTATGCATTTCAAAAACGAATGACTTTTAATCGCCTTCCCTTCCCACTTTTAAAATCCACGAGCCGCCGCCGCCTATACATAATAGGTATATATCGCGCACAAGTCCATAACGGATCCATTACAAATAATACATATAATTTTTTATTATATCGATCTGTATAAATGTTTATGTAATTAATTAAAATTTAACTTTTTATCCTTGAAAACTAAGAACTATGAAGATGGTAAAAGTTATCGTCCATAATCGATATCTTTTTTCCTTTTTTTTTTTTTCGTACTTAAAAAGCTGGTTTCAGTGACTTTCTCAGTCGTAGTTTAGTTTTAGTATTTTTAATACCTTGCTGTTCTCATATTTTTGGGCTCGTCCCGTACTTGGAACATATTATATAGTGTACGTTAAGGGTGATATCGATATGGAGACATTTGGTGCAGTGGTTGAATTGGAAAAAAAAAAATAAGTACGGACTCTGAGCTTAGTTAAAAAATCAGCGTTCCGGGACATATTAGAGAAAAAATAAGCTATATCAAAAGTTTCTTTACCAGGGGACATTTTTAAAAACATTTTAGATTATTATATAACGAATAGAATAGAAAAATCCAAAACATTTTTTACATCATTTTTGGGTTACATATTTTCAAGGTAGCATAGTTTAAGCATTCCTCTTTCAAAATAATTTAACACTTTTCCTTTTAAATGAATAGAGGTAATCGAGGAAGTTGTAGATGTAGACCGAAATGAAGTTTATCGGTGTCGTTTGATTTCGCTTTAGCCATTCACGGATAGTGAAGATTATTTATTACCTATATGATACCAATATGATTTAATAAGATCAATTATTCAACATTTTATATCATGCTTTTTATCTAAAACTTATTATGTGATGAGAACAAAATACATTTGTTTTCGTAATATCACGATTTTTCCAAAAAAAAATTATAATTTTTAAAAATGTTAAATAAAAACTAAAACAAACAGTGTGTATTCCTTGCGTGCCTTGAAAATTAAATTAAGGAGTACGCTGTTAAACATGAAAAAAATGAAGAGTAGCTCCGTCCCTTTGCGTCCCTCCTCAAATCCACCACTGATTTGGCGTAGATATAGGATAAATGCAATGATATATAAGACTTATGAATTGAGATACGAAGCAGTGGACAAAATTAAAGTAATTCATCCCACTGTTGTGTGGGATGAAGACGAAGAAAAATAAAATAACCAAAATCGTAGCTGAATCTATTTCTTTGGAGAAATAGATAATATATAGTACTTATATATATATATATATTATATTCGTGAAATTATACATACATTTCAGTAAAAAAAAAAAAAAAAAATTGGAGTGAGAGATGATAGGTACCACAATCCACCCACAAATGGAATATATGTGTGATATAATAATATTTAGTATTTACAAGGTCTACATAACTCATATTATGTACATTTAAATAAGATATTAAGGATAATACATACTATAATGTATAATAAATTACCTAGGTACAATGGCATATAGTCAAGCCCTCCCTCCTCCACCACAATTGAATGGTCTTTTTTTGCTCATTGGTTCCATCCCTCACAAAATGTATTTCTGGCTACGCTGTTGCCTATATGTATTATTATTAACTTGTTAATTTAATTATTATTATTTATATAAACGGATGGTTATACAAAACAGATATAAACTTGAATATGAATTTAAAATGGAAAAATAAAACGGTAAATATAATATATTTTAGTATTATTATTTATTAAATAAAAGACCAGTATAAAATAGACAGCAACCTAACAACCGATACGGTATTTAACATAATACCTTTACAGTTATTGCAATTTATAATACCTATATATTATGTAGGTACTTATTGGAATTTATTACAAATAAATACCTTTCAGTAACTACGTGGCTTATGTATATTTATTAGATAATTAATAATATTATCAAATATCAATATAATTAGTAACAATTCTCATGACGTGGGATTTATGTGAAAATATACCTATTTTAATAATGAAAAACAATAAGCAATTAGAGTTTAGGCTATATTTTTGTTTTATGCATAATGGGTTATTGACTGTAGGATTTAAATTTTCCTCATGAATGCGTAGATTAATATTTTATTATCACCAAATGTTGATGTAGCAAAAATATATAATAATGATGTATAAAAATTATATGTCTAGACGTGATGCCATACAGGGGCGTAGCGAAGTAATTTTTTTTTTTTTTTCTTGGGGGGGGGCAGTGTTTTAATTTGGCCGACTAATTGAACTTTTTATATGAACAAAAAAAAAAAA
>JAIPRL010010064.1:0-16301 GCA_025469235.1 Pemphigus obesinymphae
CTAGTAATTAGTAAATATTTTATTAATGCTAATATTACTTTTTTAAATATAATAAAAAACAAAAATGTTATTTTAATTATGGTATTTATTGGCCCCCCCTTGCTGAAATCCTGGCTACGCCACTGACTATATGACTATATTGATTTGTGTAATAGTAATTTAGTGATACGATATGAGTATATTGACTTAATTTAATTTCCATTTTCCATTTATTTTAACAAGATCAATTCTATAGCTTAAATTTTACTTCAGTAAAATAAAAGGATACTACTATAATACAACTATTGCCTCTCTTTGAAATATTTTTATTTTAACTGATAAAGTTCATACAGATATGAAAATTATTGAATTATTTTATTGGTATCTTCTTGAAATATATGACTTAGTTTTTATCATGGCCATTGTGATTATAGTTCATCTCAGACATCTTTGAAAAAAAGAATTATATTTTGCAGTCTAAATTTAATATATATCAACTATATTAATATATACCTAAGGTTTGATGTAAGTAAGAAATAATTTTAAAAAAATCAGAAAATGAAATTCTTTGATCATAAAAGCATAAAAGGAATTCCATAAAATATTTAACAAATATTCTGTATATATTTAAAATATAATTATAAATATTCTTTATAAGTCTAAATTCCAAATTATCACTTTTACTATTTTATTTTTATCGATAGTTAAAAATTCTATACATAACCTGTATAAATGAAAAATCGTATACTAAATATTTCTGAGTAATCAATAATCACGAGATGTTTTATATTTTTTAGATATCGTGCCATATTTAAGCAATGAAACTTCGTACAATATTTCTTCGTACTTTTAGTTCAGCTAAAAAAAAAGTATTTTTTTTTTTTTTTAATCCCATAACATATTTTCTGTTCGTTATAAAAACTTTCCCTTGACGTCATTGCAATGAAAATGTTTGATGAACATTGCACAAAAATTATAGTAATTTGACTGCAATCTTTGCAACAATAAATATCTGATATTTTACAGGACCTTATATATCTATATATAATATTATGTAATTATGTACCTATTATTAATTTTATCAAGTGATATTCCAGATAAAATTTTCATTAGCCATATAACAACTGCAGTGGCATATTACCTAAGTCCATTTTTTATTTTTTTTTTTTGTAAATCATATAATATCAACTTTGGATTTTTGTTATAAATAATCACCATTTATATAAATACCAAATTCTAGTTAACCCTTTCAGTGCTACATACTTATTTTGCATTGTTACCCTCCAGGAATGCATAAAATTTATATTTTTTTCCCCAGTTTTTATACACTCTCAACATTTTTTAAACAGTAAAGTAATGTATCGAGAAATTTAAAAACTCAATATTTACCAAGATACTTAACATTGAAATTTTTTAGATAACCGGTAAAGATGGAACGATATAATGTTTCATATTAAAAAATAATATTGTTTAAAATTCAAATATTTATAAAAATCAAAATAATCACGAGACGTGAAATGTAAAATTTGCATGCAATTATTCTATCACAAATATTGAGGTTATTGAGAAAATATTGGTTTACACCATAGAAAAAATGTCATGAAATTTTTTTTTTTTAAAGTTGAAATTTCATTACCTATCGGTTAGTATAGGTTCCATAAGTTTATGACGAAAATATAACGTTTTATATACTCTGGCATGTATACTCATCTATAATCTTTGTGTACGCCATTCTCCTGATGAGTATACTGGTCCATAGCAATCAAAGTGTTATTATATAATATAAATAAGAGTATTAAAGTTGATTACAGATTAAAATTATTGTGTATTCACTACTAAAATATTATAAAAATATTACCGAACTCTATCTACATACTATATTGTTAAATATAATTTTTTTTTTTTTTTTTTTGTTCCATCATTTCATAATATATTTTTATTCAACGATTCTACATACTATGATACGGCATACTAGAATGTTGTCATACGTTTTATTTTTTAATCTTTAATATATCTTTATAGCTGTCCATAGAAGTAGGTCTGATATTTTAAAAAATAAGTTAAAACTAAGTTTTAAATGAAAACTGTGAGCAATGAAGGGATATAAGTAAAATATGTATTTATTACAAAAAAACAATATATAAAAAAGAAAATGTATACAGAGTATACAAAAATATAATAGGTAATATATTATTTCGACCATAAGTCTTTTTTATAATATATAAGTATTATTATATTTTAATCTAAATAGGTATATTTTTATTTTTATAAGATAATAAATTATACATTTTTGAATTAATTATTATATGCTGATTGTTTATAATATGAGGAATAGTCGTGCCAAATCATGCTGACCACAGAAGTCCTAAAAATTCCTGTCCTTCATTTTAACCTTGTTTTGTATTTGTTTTTAGATTCTGAGCAGAGCAATGAAGCTATAGATTTTGCAATGATGTTTATTTTTCATCCTTTTTTTCGTACATTTAGTGTTAAATTAATGATTTAGAATTAATTAATACAATTATTTTAAACCATCTTTTTTAAATTTTAAGAGGAACTATATATTGAACATACTAAAAGCAAAATCGACTGTAATAGGTAGTTGATGACATAAATTTGTAATTGAATTCGAAATATAATTTTTTTCTAGTGACAGTGATGCTTTATTTTTTAAAGTGTGTTCAATAAATACTGTAATATTATTGAACAATAAAAGTATTTTCAATAAATATTTAATACATTTATAAAAATTTTGAAAAATTTTAAGTAATTTTTTTAATTTAACGGTCATTAAAGTATTTATTTTTTGTACTTTTTAGGTCATCTTCATCTCATCTGTACTAATAATTTTAAAGCGTGAAATTTTAAAATAGATATTAACAATAATAAACAACGAGTTGCGAAGAAAAACCCAAATATAAACGTCCAATGGTGGCAATCATACGGTGGTAAGCATACGGATCAAACACAATGTATTTAATATTTCATTATCACTGTAATACTTAACGATTTAAACATCACTTCAGTACACCACGCTATTTAATTAATTAAACAATGGTGCTTGATTCAAATATTTTAATTGTTAAAAATCTACATACTTAATTATAATATTGTGTTTAGAATTATAATCCAAAATATATTGTATGTATCATTGTCTTATATAATATTATCCAATCATACCAGATTTAAACCATTCAATTATTAAATTTAATTATTATATATAAACTACAATAACATAATAATATATATATATATAATATAATATAATAATTAATAAAAATCTAAAAAACTACCATTGTGGTAATGTAAGGAGTGGAAATTGGGTATGGTGAATTTAATAAGAGAAGAAGAAGTATAAAGCATGGTTATAAAAATTAAAATTAAAATAGTAAGTGAGAATATAGTGGGTGAAATTGAAAGACTTATAAATATTTAATCAGGATCTGTTATGTCTATCTGCATAGAAAATGATAGTATTTAGGATGATATAAAACATAGGACTAACTGTAGGTGGATGAAGTGAAGAGAAGCATCAGGTATTTTGTGTGATAGAAGAAAGTTAATAGGTAAATTATATAAGGTAGTAGTGAGGCTTGCGATTATGTTTAGATCAGAGTTTTGACGGTGCATAGGAAGATAGAATATAGTATGAGGGTTGCAGAGATGAGAATGTTAAAATGGATGAGTAGAGTGACTAGAGAGAACGAAATAAGAAATTTATATATAAGAGGTAGAATAGAATTGGCTCCATTTTGGCAAAATTAGGGTGAATAGATTGGCTAAGGAATATTTTAAAGGTGGAAAAAACAGAGTCAGCATGAGCAATAAAAGAAATTTATGTTATAATATAAAGTAATATGAGGTGGCATATGCAAGAGAGAAAGATACGGGAGATCGAGTGCTGTAGAAGTTTAATTTTCAATCCTTTGCTTGTTGAAAATCGAATTATGTTTCTTGAATTTTACCATTATAATTCATAAAATGTGCTTTCTAATTAATACTTTTCTGCTTCTCTTCAATATAAACCAATATTTCTATAATTTGTTTAGACCTATTTTTATTAAGTTAAATGAAGTTGTTTGGTTACTATACATATATTAATTAAATTATAGATATGTATGATAAGGTCATGAAATGTTTAACATTATTATTTTTTTATTGACATTGTGCATTATTATACCAAACTCTGCTCAAAATCACTTTATCGAAAGGAATATGTTATCATTACTTTAAAATTCAGTACTTCTACTATCAGTACCATAACCAACGAACAAGCAAAGTTATTTCACCTACTACAAATCAGCTTTTGTGTTAAATTTTTTTAATCGTGAAATTGTAATTATTATTCTTGAGTCAATGTAAAAATCTCTGTAAGTTTATAATATTAGACATTATTTATACATTTATTTTTATCATATTCATAATATAGTATATAATAAGTTTTTATATATTTTGTGAATATAACTACTTATCATTAAGTACTTAATACTACATAAGGTACTTTATCATCAAAGTAGTTTTCATTATTATAATTTATATACAAATAAAAGCATATAGGTATAATATAACATTTCTCATATTTTCCTAAATCTAAATAATTAAAATATTATTCAAATTTCCAAATATCTAAATTTTCTATATTTGAATTTGAATTTTTGAATAGGTTAAATGATATAGCACTTATTGTATATATATAAATATATATATATTTATACGTACAAATTACGAAAAGCTAGTCTAGCAAAGAAAAAGATTAAAAAAAAATCAAGTATTTAATGTAAAAATGAAGCGATTTAACAAGAAACTGAGTTTTCTTATGCATAATCCAATTTCAATTTAATTTTTACCAAACGATTATTTCATGATGAACATCATCTATATAGGTAGATATATAAAATAATAAAGTTTTTTAATTATCTTATCTAGGTCATATAAAATAATTTTTGATAAATATAAATGTTTTCTAAATTATTTTGTATAAATATGTACATTTATTTTAAGAAAAGGTTTTTTGTTTTCTATTTATAAACTATCTGCTACGAAAATAATAAAAAATGTTATACTAATTAAATTAAAATAACTTTATGTGAATTGTTTTATTTAATTTTAAATTAATAAATAAATAAAAATTTTTAATTTTTTAATTATATCAATAGTATCAATGTAATCATAAGTTAACACCATAATTCCAACGCATTACAAAAATAAACACCTAATTTGTATTGTTTTATTTATTGTTATTATTTCTGTAGAGTTCATGTGTAGATAGTGTAATCTAGTGATATTTGTGTGGGTTAACACAAATGTTTTTCCGAGTGTTTTTCTAGTTTTATAATTTGGAAAATATAAGTCGTTTATTTAAAACATTTTTAATTAAAAATATTTAATTATATCAATTTAAAAATAGTCATTTACCATTTTTTATTCTTGTGTTATCACGATATTTGTTAAAATCCATAGTAGTAATAGTAGTGTAGTTACTATAACTACATCTCTTCTCTTTGTAATCACAGAGTCAAAATATATACAAAATATGAAAGATGAGAATATATATATATACTACTCCCGAGAATGGAGTTTTTTTTATTATGTTTGTTTGAAAGCCTAAAATCAGTGACTGAAAATCACGACATTTTCAAACTAAAAAAAAAACTTAAAATTGAAAAAATATTTTGACAACTAAAAAGTTTTAGACATAGTAAATACTTCTATGTTTCATATTATGCATACAGTTTTACACTACAATTACTAATTACTAAGAAGAGAGTTATAGTTATTGACAGATGTGAAAGTATTTTAATACCACTAAAAAGTGTATGTAGCATTTTCTTAAGTATAATATTTTTTCAACACTAGAACTTATCCCTATAATGTTTAAAACTTAATTTTAATAAATACTCCATAATGTAACATACAAATTTCAGAAACAAATACATATATTTGACTTTTCATTTTTTTTTTAAATTTTGAATTATAATTTTTGTTTAAATACATACCTATACACTGATCTACAATTATAACGAATCAAAGTCATAATGATAAACACAAATAACAAGTGTAATGACATCCGTTTGTTTCTATGTCTCCCGATATGGTAGAATATTCAGTACAAATAGTATTTCTTACATTCTCGTGGGCCACTCCCAAATCCTGATAAAATTAATTTATTAAAAATAAAATTATTTTATAACACTTACATTATAATTGTATTAATCATTTCCGTTAACAGCTATTTGTTTTTGATCGTCGTTTTACTAGTCGAAAATCATGTAATATGTAAAATATACATATAGTTAAAGTATATACTCCAGTGATCTTAACTAATTGACTGATAATTCCGGTACACCTATACGGACGTGAACGAGATACCTCTGTTATAGCATATCATATCGGTAATTTTTTTTAATTATATGAATTGTTATTATTGACCGACAACCGTTATAAATATGTAGAACGCGTGTATGTAGAAATATAAATTACCTACCATTTTCGTGAAACGAAAGTAAAAATACATAATAATAACCATAAAGAAAAATGAAATAAAAATAATCTGTTTATTTAAAAATAATCCCATTTTATATATATATATATATATAATATGTGTTTTCAACGAGTATTTATACCCTATTTTTTTTATTTTTTTTTTTTTTTTATTATTATTGGGTAGAACTCGGTTAGTTAAATATGCGAATACGCTGTAATGTATTTTTTTTTTTTTTTTTTTTTTATGTTATTGCATTATACGTAATAATGAGTATTAAATTGTCGTTTTTATATGGAATTATGAACTGTTTATTAAGTCATCGTTATAATATCAGAATTCAGAAGTTGTGGCAGACAGTCCATGGCCGTGCTGCACTTATACATTTGTATTTTATCGATTAATACGTAATAATATATTATAATAATAACTATTATAACGTAGTCTCATTATCGTACTTGGTTAGATCAGAATACTAAAAATTAAACACAATTTTAATATGGCATAGTGGTAGATACGTTTGCATGGAATCTACCAGAGCACATGCCAAGAGTCCTTTGATGAAGTTAATGAAAATATAGAAGGATTTAGATGATCAGTATATTTAGATTTCATTATATCCAAATTCTTAGAGATGAAGACTATAGGAAAACTGCAAGGAACAAGAAAACAAGAAAGACTGGAGGATTTAGCATGTAAAGAAAATGTATCTTAATGGCTGAAAAATGAAAAATAATAAATATAAAACAAGTATAACAATAGTGACTTAAACATAATAAAAATCATACATTTTTTTTTTTTATTATTGTCGTATCTTATAAGCTACCTCCATATGAAAAGAGTAATCAGTTTTTTATTTTATCTTGGATAAGAAACTTTTAAACTATGGTTTATGGTTTCAATATAAATTACCTGCTAAATATTATACTTGTAAAAATATATAAAAAAAATAATGTAATAATGAATAATATATCTTGATATTTTGAATACCACTTGGACTTCAAATCAAAAAAAAACTTTATAAACGAATAATTCTTCGATGTATAGAAAACAACATTTAAAGAATATAATATGTAAGAGGATGTGAAAAAAAAATTTTTTAATGACAATTTTTAATGCAAATTGCATAAGAATTTCATATTTTTATCAAATATTAAAACACAAATATCTTTAAAATACAAAAAAAAAAATTGTAACGTAATTATACCATTATTTTCAAATGAATAATTTCTTTCCCAGCGTTTTGTCTCTCAATTATAAATAGCCTTTAACGAAAAGTCTAGAGAGATCCAGACAATCCCTGCCATAATAAACCTCTCGCAAACTAGTGCCAGTGATACGATACTATTCCAAATTATTTGTTCTCGATGATGGTGGTTCAGAGACCTTGAATTCTTACATTTAGCTTCAGATATAAACAGGAAAAAGACAAAATAAAATAGGTTATGTCTTAATTGTATGCAATATTTAAAATGGGTGTTTCCAAATTGCATACAGAGTGGGTACGTTATAAGGAATATTATAATGGATTATTTACAAGGAGGGCTGTTTAATGGTAGGTACTGATGATTTTTTAAGTTAGGGAATTGCATTTTTTCATGCTAAGTACAATGTTATAGGCCGAATTAAAAACACAATTATTCTTTAATTTCCTGAAATTTGTTTGGAAAATATGTAAAATATAAGTATACCCCTAAAAGTTTTCAACTTCTATATATTGAACCTGACGTACTTAAAGTCACTGATAACGATGGTGTAATCAGAACCTATTGATCAAACTTATATTGGTTGCACCTATGTGGCTCAGTGGCTCGGACAATTTAATTCGAATATTATTACTATTATAGTATTATCTATAATAATTATTATAATACCACGTTGAGTAAGTAACAATTGAACTTAAAAAATAGGTAATATACCCAAATTTAATTTAAGTAAATTGATTGTTAAATAACAATATAGTTATTATGATAGGGAAAAAAAATCTAAAATAATTTTATGCGTCTTGATTTTTAATCCGAAAGTATGTACTTACATAGTTGAAAATTTAATCTTAACTATGGCATACAATTCGGACAATTCTTGATTTTCACGTAAAATTCAAATGGATCTATGTAATCACATGCTCCGTCGTGAGTACCCTCAGTACCAACAATTACGGATAATTTTCTGATAACAATTTTTTTAAACGTAAAAAGTAATACTAAACACGCAATTCAAACAAAAATAGTTATCCACAAAAACTGAGATTATGGTGAGAAATATTAATCGTAAAATCGTATACCGTTTTTAATACTATGTACGAATCTCAAAGATTTGAATAAACCATCATGTGCCGCCCAGAACGTGTCGTTTCTGTTATTTTTTTTTCATGGTCACACTCATCTACTGATCGTTGCCGCCATAAAGGTCACTGTGTGAATGACGATGACGATACAATGATCTAAAATTCTTATTATTTCTCTATTTTATTATATCCTTTTTCAGCTTTTAACGAGTGAACAGGTGTACACTCTTCGAATACACATATTTTTTATCGTAGTTTTTTTTTTTACAGTTCTCTTAGTATTGCGTGGACTTGGAGTAAAAAGTTTCTATCTCTGTATTTTAAAATTGTGCTGAAGAGCATTTTTAAATAATAATTATAGATAATAGATTTAATATTGATTTAGAAAAATTTCATTTGCTATAACTCAATCAATAATAATTCGAATTAATTCAACCTAATTTAAAAATATAGCCCATATAGAATTTAATAATTTGATATAAAAAGTATACTTTTCCTGAAATCCGTGTTATAAAATCACGAGCCCGTGATTATTTTATTGTATTTTGTTCAATATGTGTCCACTTGTACAATTGTAAAATATGCTAAAGATTTTTTATTATTTTTCCACGGGAATATATTTGATTTTAAATGTGTGAATGTGTGATATTATAAGGTGGGTACATGAAACATTATAATTATTAACAATTAGATTAGTCATATACTTTGTCATTTTGGGTATTTAATTTTCTCGTTTTATTTAAAATACTTTAATAATTAGTTATTAATATTCATGTCTTTCTCAATATTTTAATGTAAATTAAAGATTCCCCTCTTTTAAGGTAACTTAACCATCACAAATAAATAATGCACATGTTCTACATTTTTAATTGAATATATGTAATATGTGTCGCAACTTTGTCCATAATATTTTCATTTCATATTGTACATTTAATGGTAAGAAATTGTCTCAACCTAAACTAACCAATAGTTATAGTTTCATTCAATTATTTCCATATCCTTCTTAAAATAATTTATATTGTAAACGTAAACGTAAACGTAAATGTTTTTTTTTTTTTTTTTAATTTCATAACGATCCATCCATATCATCAGGACCTACCTCGGCCGCGGGCCGGCGGACTACTCAAAGTTCGGTCTGTGAGGATTTTTATAAATTGTACGTTGAGATCCGTTAAAACATTCGTACCCTTAGGATGTAATAAATAAGAACTAATTAATATTATTAACACCAGTGTGGGCTGCAGATTTTTCAAGACTTCACGCTGCATTTACTAATTGTTATTAGGGACGTATACAACTAACATATAGGCATTGGATGAATCTGGGGCCACATTGCGAACCGCCAAACTATTCCCCAACGAGAGAATACGGATATCAATATATTTATTTTCAAATATACGACTACGTCGTCGTCGTCGTCGTCGTCGTTCGGCATGATAAACGATTTCGTGCATCATTATTCTCGTTATCAAAAACGTATATTGACGTATAATTCCTCATATAATATATAAATATGTATATTGTATACCTACATTATATGCTGCATCCAATATAATATATTATACGAGTTAACAGTTAATACGATCGTTTTTCCCTCGCCAGCCAAAGCTGAGGACGTCGTTCGGGATTTTAATCTGCGGACGTTTTGTTCCGTTACCAAAGAAAAATAATACGCACGCCATTTCCATTAACCGTTCGTGGGCGGACAATACTAGAATTCTTATCTTCGAAGGCACACACACACACACATTCACATATACATTACATACGTACATACAAATATATATATATATATTAAAGTGTGTTTGTGTGTGTGTCCCCCTTGGTACCCGCTGATATTTTATTAAATAGAAGAGCTACCCTTTCCACCGACCCGGTAGAAATGCATTTGTCATCGTCACCGTTCTGCCGTTGACAGCCGCCAGTCCGAAAAACCATCTCTTCTGAACACACGTGCACAAACACAATCACAAATACACACACACACACACACACACACACATACATTACACTTATATACTTATATCCAACAGAATTCCGTAAATATACGGTCTCCCTACATTGCAGCCCTCTGTGAACCGTTCGAATTAAAGCTTGTAGAGAAACACAAGTGATTCGCTACGATAATCGGTCGGTTTTTAACCGAAAAGTGGTAACCACGTGTTTTTTAAATATTCAAAGAACCGTTTATCGATATCTATGTACTTATATAAAAAAACGCCTGATACCGGTTACCAGTTCTCAAAATTTTCCATAGACAATAAAACCTGTTCGTACATTAGATTTTGTCCAAGGAAAATATATATGCATCTCAATGTAGTTGAGCTAAAGGGTGGAATGTTCAATCCTATTTTATTAAAAAAAAAAAAAAACACAAAATAAATGCTAAATAATATTAATATATTATGTTTTATTTATAATTTAATAATTAAACCAAATAATCAATAAAAAACAATTTATTTCAATATTGGTACTTATTAAATATTAATTATAATTGATATAATGTAACATTTAAATTAAATTCATTAAAACACAACGAGTTGTTATAGTATTTGAGTCGAAATAAATAACACGAGGAACAAACATCATAAGGAAACAAATATGAGTTAACTCTGGATCTCTGGAGACAACTATAAGTTACGCAGTACGCCTGTCATATATAAGTGTATATAAATGTAGAAATATCGTCTAGACCATTTTTGGCTTTTCTACACGGCTAGGAACTGGACATTTTTGATTTAATTGGTACAGGTTCCGGTTCGGGCTCTTGACAAAAAAATTAACGGTTTTGATTCCGGATAGGTTTTTTTTATTTATATATGCTTCCGGATCCATATAAATTATGGTTTCGATTCTGATCAGTTCTAGATATTATATTAAATTGAATTAAAATATTAAAATTATAGTAATATTTTGATATTTTCATAGCAAATATTTTCCGATTTAGATTACGACCTACAAAATATTGTGTAGTGATATTATTACGAGAATATTGTCAAACTATATACATATTGTACAATATAAATTATTAAAAATTATCGCATTGCTACTAGCAAATTATTATATCGACTGTTCGATTAAGTATCAAATGTTTATAATATTTTATTTTATTGATCTATCACAGAATAAATAAATAAATTATAATATTCATATTTTATACAGTGCACGTATATTATACAATCGATTTATACACGAAATATTTTAAGTTTTTAAAAACAAAAATGTATAATTACTTTATTATTATCTAAAGATTATTATAATTTTGGGAGAAAGAAAGAATACAATATTATTTTAATGGATATTTACGACTTATTAAGAAAATTAAAAATATTAATTATACACTAGACAACTTTTAATTATAACTTTTTTTAGGGGAATTTGGAAATCCAAAATGTTATATTATGTTACAGTTTCAAATATCAAATAAAATACAATATACATTATTTTATCGATTTTTATATTCATAGAATCAAGAAAAAAAAAAATTTTTAAAAAAAAAGGAAAACTGATATCATATTTAATGACAAAATATTGGGAAACGTTATTATTAAACGAAAATGTAATCAATATAATAATATTATATTATATTCTGTTATGCTTAAGCCGCTGCCTAATGGTATATGTTCGTCTCAAAGTACAATATTATGTTAATGACAGTTTTGAGCTACATAAAACATAAATAGGTACACATACTATAAAAATACTGACGGGTATACATATTACCTATAATAATACATCGAGTTTCAAATTATAAAATAATCGCAAACTAAATATTATATGCATTTTTTTTTTTGTATGAAAATTATATTTTGGAACCAATATGGAATAAGAATATTTATAAATCATGGGTTTCGATTGTTCATTAAAAAAATTAATGGTTTCGGATTAAGATATTCGCAATACTCAGCACTATAATAGTACAATAGAATATGCGAATCGTGTCATACAGAAGATATTAACGATAAAGAGTATGAGCTACTGCAGTCAATATAGGTATATTGGTCATTGTTATGACACCAAACTTATATAATATATACTCGGGTGAAACGGTGGACATTGACAGGTCGTTTTAAAATCGTTCCATTTACGCCTATATCAAATATTGTACAGAACGAAATGTGAAAATTTAATGATTTGATATTTATTGGTGTACTGGCGTTTCTCGAAAATATTTTTCGGATCGTCAGTTTAGGAAAAAAAAAAAAAACAAATTTTTCGACCAGGAATTTGTTAGAGTAGCTCAATGAAATAGGATACCTATATATATATATATATATATTTATTATAATACGTGCGCTATTATTGGTGCCTAGTTTTGAAAGAACGGGAACGAAACTATAAGATATTGGCATTATTCAGTCGGTAGGGTAAACGAAGTACGAATAAGAGACGACTTTATACGGGAAAGGACAGAGGTGTGAGACTGAACTTATAAATCGCCCGGGGTGATCGGCGAACGCTTATGTGGAATATTAATATCTCCACGCGTGTGTCCGAGCGAATACGCCGCCGTTCTTTATACAAGACCACGAGGTCTATCCGCGAAGTCGAGTACGTGTACGGAAATAATAATGGGCGAAAAATTGCATAATATTTTCAACTTTGTTTTCTCCGGAGTTCAGACACGTATTGGCGTATGCGTGTCAGTCCATTTTTTTTTCTTTCTTTTTTTGTTTTCCTGAATATTTTCTGGAAGCCGTACAACACTTCGGATACGCCAAGAAATCTGTAGGTATATTGGCATTTTTAATATTGAAAAAAAAAAAAAAACGTTCACTTCGCTCGTTGGGTGTCAATCGTGGCGAGAGCACTCGACCTATACCGATAAGGATTCTTTTGGCGGATGCGCTAAATTTCAAGGAAATATGATAAATCATTGCATTCAATCAAACCATTCTGGGCGGAGCTTCGGTGCGTAATCAATAATCATAATGATAATATCATTAACAAAAAAAAACAAAAGTCACATACAGATAATATGGAAGTTGGTTCTCGCACGGGATAGTGTACTGTTATTATTAATTTATAAACAATAACCTCTTTATAGTATCTATCAGAACGAATTCACCAGCAGTGTTCCAAAACACCTACTCGATTCCTTCCAGCGCTCAGAAAACAGCCTCTATGAAATAACGTTCTTTATTATTTTTCTAATTCCTCTACAGCCTTGCCTTTTTTTTTTTTTTTTATATGATTTTTCTTTATGATTAGGGAAACTACTGGAAAAATTTGAGATAACCTCTTCAAAGTACTAACTAGAAATAATTTTCTATAAAAAAATCTTTACTCCAAATCTCCTAGTCGATTGGATGGTGGTATATCCGTGAAAACTTTTTCATGCGTTCGATAATAATTGTTTAAAAATACCTAAAATGGTTATCGAATCGATGATAAACCGTTTAATATATATCGTAGTACAATAATAAACCGCTGCACTTACACATAACAACAGAATTTTTTAAATGCAATATATTATTATATTCAGAAAGAGTTGCAATCAATTTGTTAATAATATGTTAATATTTTATTTAAAAGTGCAATTTATATTGTTGAATACGCTACTTTTTTTTTATAAATTTTATATATATATTCAAATCAGTTAAAATTAAATGATTACTAAATTAAGATAAAATAACTGAATAAAGATAGATGTTTTTTAAAAATAAGTTAGTACATTATTATCTAAAACTATATACCTAGTTAATTAGACGTTATATTTTTGTAATAAGTAAATTATTATAATTTGTTAACTCAACTATTTTACATTTTCAATGTATTTATTTAATTTTGTATAACTGTCAATTTTTAATACCATCTAGTTCAGTTTCTACATAAGGGGAACGAATTTCATGTGTAACTATACTGTTTATTATTTTAATCGAAATTCAAATCAAATAATTATTTATTATTTTAGATACCTAAGTTTAAAAACGGAAAATGTGAAAAATTGAATAATTTTTTTTTTATTAATTTGAAAATTTAAGTAAAATTGTTTAATTTAAAATTAAAATAAATATTTTTTTACCTAAATTAAGTTAAGTTGAATTAAATTTTATTTAAACGAGTTTAAATTTTTGTTTGTTATCAATTAAGTTCTAAATAAACATTTTTAGATTAATATAATCGACTAATTTAAGTTCATTATTTTCATTAACCCATTCAATTTTATTGTTAAAAATAGTAACTCGTTAAGTTAAAACCACTCTTATTTGGAACTTAACTAGTAAATTTATTTACTGTAAACTTATAAAATTATATACTTAAAATGTCTATAAATGAATCAATAAATGTTTAGTCTTTTATATAGTGTATAATAATAATTATTATTTTTGTATATATTTTTTGTCTTAATCTTTTTATTATTATAAATTAATAAATAATTTGTTTCAAATAAAAATCATAGATAGGAAACTAATGCTTTTGATTTTGTTAATATAAATATTGATAAACATAAATATTTTAACTCCATATATTTTCAAAACTGTTCTTGAAACTCAAAACGTTTCTTGTGTGTGGTTTATTTTGTCACTATAATTAAAATTAATATTTTGTAATATCCTATTATACAATTGTTTTCCCTATCCCTAATAGGTAAATAATGCCCGAAACCATGTCAATATTATTATAACAACTTAGAATGAAAGGGTTCTATCCTAGTGTTATTAAATTACTCAGAGTAGCATATTTTATTAGACATAATATACGTAGTTCAACGTAATGTTTTGATGCTATGTACTTACTTTTTATTAAAGAACTTGAAAATAAATTATAAGCTAAAAACGTTCGTCTTTAAATGCTAAAAAATATACTATATAATATAAAAGTATATTTTTAACAATACTTAAATAAAAATCTGGCAACTATTAAATTCCTAATAATTATATTACGTATTAAAATACGCATGATATAACATTATTTGTGTTTACAAATATAAACAAATACCAATTTGGTTGATTGATTTTGTTTAAACGTTCCATTGTTGTTCAAATGATTATATCTAAAAATCATTCAACCCGAAATTCATGAAATAAAAAATGGGAAGTTAAAGAACACAAAATAATAATTATAATAATAATCAAAATGAATCCGTTCAACTGGACGTTTATTATTTACATGCTAAATTTCCACGCATATTTATTATATTGGGTAGTTTTTTTTTAATATGAAATATTAATTTTTTTCGTAAATATTCGTATTTACTAATAGTTTTCCTTTTAATATTAAATGAAAGGTTATTATTATACATTCGTGAAGTTGACCCACCAATAATAAAATATCCTAACATCACCATTACCAATATTTTGCAAGTTATTTGCAAGAATTTGCAAGTTCATTTTTGGAATATTCAAGTACTCAGATTTTCCGTAAAACTTAAAAATATGTAGGAGTAGACCAACTTCAAGTAGTCTATCCATGTCGATCTAGAGCAGCGGTACCCACTACGCGGCCCGTGGGCCGCATGCGGCCCTTTAACAAATTTGTGCGGCCCGCACTAAAACTAAATTGTACATTCTAAAATTCAAAATTAAATAGTGTAAATATAATAAATTACGT